>JAJLUQ010000038.1:0-131012 GCA_030564385.1 Blastobotrys robertii
TCTGCTTCAAATGTTGAGCTTCTCCTCCTCCTCTCGGTAGCCGATAGTCTTGAGGGCCCGCTCCGCAATCTCGCGCGCCTTGTCCACTTCACTGAGCTGCAGCTGGAACGCCATGTAGTTCATCCACAGCACAGACGAGTTGGGACTGCCCACCAGCAGTCGCTCGTAGTCGGCCACGGACTGTGGCAGCTTAGTAGCGAGGCTGCCGGTCCTGTCCTTCTGGACCTCGGCCTTCTTTCGTCGCTTTCGAGGACCCTCGTCCTCGCCCTCACTCTCCGAGGCCTCCTCCTTGCTGTCGAGGGTAGTTCCAGTCCAGTCAAACGAGGCACTCAGGCCGCCAGTGGTAGAAGCTGGCTTAGCTTCCTGCTCTTCCTCACTCTCGGACTCGCTGTCCTCTTGGTCAAAGTTCATCTCCTCGTCCTCACTGGCCTCTTCATAATCATCCATCTCAACGTCGCTCTCATCGTCGGCAAAGTACGAGGCCTTCATACCGAGAGATACTCGCTTCTTCTCGACATCAACCTTCAAGACCTTGACCTTTACGGAATCGCCCTCCGCAAAGACCTTGGAAATGTCGCTGAGCTGAATGTCGGCGAGTTCGCTCTTGTGACACAAACCACTGACTCGGTTGTATCCGTTGAGCCGCACAAACACACCAAACTCCTCCACCTTGCTGACGGTACCGTCAGCAATGTCTCCAATCTCCACGTCGGCGATAGTCTTGGAGCCGACCTTGACGGCAGCCTTACCGGTGATGGCGGACTCCTTCAGGGACAACTCAATTCTGGAGCCGTCGACGCTCAACACTTTGGTCTGCACCAGCTGGCCAACGACAAAGTACTTTTTCCAGTCAGCCAGGTACGAGTCAGACAGGTTTCGGATCTGCACTCGGCCGGAAACGTTGGCACCGAGGGCCACAAACACACCAGAGTCGGCAACGTTTCGCACGAATCCTCGAAGAACATCGCCCTGCTTGACCTCAGAGGCTTTAGCAATGAACTTATCCTTAATTTCCACTTCGTTGTCAGATGTCAGCGAGTCTCGCAGCGAAACGAAAATCTTTTTGTTGGATCTGTCCACCTCGATAACTCGAGCCTTCACAAACTCGTGGGGGCCAAACTGGCTTAGCATGTCCTCTCCGTACACATCGCTAATGTCAGTGAGCCCGGCGTTGGCAATGACGTCACCACCGAGTCGAACCACGACAGAATTGTTGGTGGTCTTGACAATTTCAGCAGGGTAAACCTCGCCCTCCTTGACGTCATCAAGAGTCCTGATCGAGTCGCCCTGGAGCGCCCTGTGTGAAAACTTGAGACTGCCGCTTTTTTCGTCAACGTCAGTGACAATACACTCCAAGGCGCTTCCCAAGGGGAACGCCCTCGCGAGCGCGTCCTCGTCAGCCACCACGGATGCGTCGCTAGAAACTTCCAAAAGCGGAATTCGGCCCCGGATAACCGGAGACAGGTTCACCCACACAAAGTCCATGGTCACGTTATTCACGTAGCCCGTCCATTTGGAGCCAACCTTGATGTCGCTCAGGCCCAAAGCCTTGTACTCGCCCTCCAGATCCGAAGCGCGCGCGCTCAGCTCGAAAGCAGTGTGTTTGGCGCCTCGGTGAGAGATTGGCAAAAACTTGTGAGTTCGCGCGTCGTGGAAGCCAATGACTCGGACTGGAATGACCTGGTCCTTCTTGAACAGAGCCAGGGGCTGTTTGGTGTCGGCAATATCGCCGAATGCGTCGTAGATTTGAGAAACATCAATTCGGCCCTGCTTGTGTCCGTCCAGAACAACATTTAGCTGGGTCTCCTTGATAGCCTGAACCTTGGCCTGTGTGACGGAGCCCACGACCAATTCACCCTTAGTAGCCTTGATACCGGTACCCGTACTGTCGCCACTCTTCAAGCTCAACTGAACTCTGTTGTTGTCGTTGTCAATCTTGATAACTCTGGCGGTGACGGACTGGTACACCTCGAAATGATCCTTAGGGTCCTCCACAAACGTATCCTTCAAGTCTTGCTTTAGCGCTAACCCGGTGAAGTTGTTGGCGAATCCAACGAAAACACCCTTGATGGTGACATTCTTGACAAATCCCTGGTAAGTGCCCTCCAGAGCGAAGTCGTTCAACTCGGTGGGAAGCTTACCCTCCTTAGCAGCCTCAACAAGACTCTTCTTGGCGGACAAGCTGATGAACCGCTTGGCAATGTTCTTCTCAAGAACAACCAAGTCGTGCAAAACCTCGCCAACGCTCAACTTCTTCAATGCAGTCTTGGTAACAGCCTCATCGGATAAATGACCCAAGGCAATCACGCCTCGGGCGCTGTGCGGCTCAACCTCCACAATAATTCCATTTTTGGTCTTTTCCACAATGGCTGCCGAGACGATGGATTTTCCTGGCTGGAGCTGCTCGAGCTGGGCTTGTTTCTCCTGGCCATCGGAAGCCCGACAGGACACGATAAGGGTATTGTTGTCTGCATCCACGGTGACGACTCGCACCTCCACACTCTGGCCCAACCTAAAGTGGTCTTTAGGGTCTTTGATGAAAGCTTCACTAATCTCAGCGACAGGCAGGAATCCCTTGATGCCGCCGAAGAACTCGACCACGGCGCCCTTGGGCTTAAGAGCGATAATAACACCGGGAGTTTTCAGGCCGACGGAAGTGTCGACGAGAGAAGTTAGGATTGGCTGGTCGGTGTTGACGAGCGATTTTTTGAGTGTCAATTTGATTCTGTGTCGTTCCTTGTCAACAGCGAGGACCTATGTTAGTAAGAATGATCGGTCGGTTGCGTTTGTACTCACCCTAGCCTTTACGCTCATTCCAGGCTTAAACTTCCTCTCCGGATTCACCAACTTGATATCAGAAATGTGGAGCTCATTTACAATGCCACTGATTCCCTCACAGATCGTAATAATCATACCACCCTTTGGCAGAATCTTGTCAACCTTTCCCTTCACCAGCTCTCCCACAGGCACATCCTCCACCCTTAGGTACTTTTGCTCCAGAATCTTCTTTTCTAGCGAGATCGAGTACAGGTTGTCTGCCTGGGCAAACGCCAGAACCCTGGCCTCGTGCTCGGTTCCAACCTTGTACTTCTCGTCAGTATCCAGGTTGTCGATTCGCTCGTCAGATATTCGCGAAATGTGAACAAAACCGTGACTCTTGCCAAGCTTGACGTACAGACCGTGGGCCTCCACCTTTTCAACTTTAACCTTAGTGATGTCACCCACTGCAAACTGTGTATTTTGTTCCGAACAAGCCAGGCCGACAGCGTTTGGTAGCAGCGACAGAATGACCTTCTCCTGATCCTTAAGCTTCATCAGAATTCTAGCCTTGACCTTATCACCGAGCTTGAACTTCTTTTCTAGAGCCACGCTAAGAACGCCTGTGTGAATAGTATCGACAGTACCCGTAAACCAGCCGTTGACCTTGGCAACCAAGCCAGACTCTCTGATATCAGTAATCAAGGCCTCAACCAGCGTACCGGGCACCAGCGAGTCTTCTGGCTGCTGTAGTCCAGTAGCTAATGGGACCTTCTTTCCTAGAGGCGACAGCGTCATGGTCAGCGTCCTGCCGCTCGCTGGTTTAGAAATAACAGTCATGAGAAGAACCTGGCCCAGGTTCATCTTGGACAGCTCAAAGCCACCATTTCCAAGCTCCTTGCTGGACAGGAAACCCGTCAGGTCTTTCTGTCCAATTTCCATGATCACACCGTGATCTTCAATACTCTTGACATAACCCTGGATGGCTGTGCCTGGAATAAAGTCGTCCTCGGCAATAGTGTCGTTAACAGAACTAGGTTCCACCGTCAGCTCTACTCGCTTCTTCTTTTGCTCTTCAGTCTCCACCACGCTGGCTCTCAGCCACTGGCCAACCTTGAACAGGTCTTTGAGGTCTGGAATATCGTCTTCATCATCGCTCTCCTCGTCCGAGTCTTCACTGTTCAAAATGCCGGAAATGTGCTCTGAGATGTTGGTGATGGGAACGTAACCCACAATGTTGTTGGGCAGCGAAAGAACGACATCAAACTTGTTGATTTGACAGACCTGACCTAGAACCTGAGCAGATCCGACAAGCTTGCTGAACGAGACCGTCTCAATCTTCTCCTTGGGCTCCTCCTTCTCCTCCTTCTTATCAGACTTGCCTTTGCTAGGCTTGCTCTTGGGTTTTGTCGTCTTTGTCTTTTTTACTTCTGTATCATTGCCAAACAAAACATCCTTGGTAGCTTCATTGGCTGCTTGCTTGATCTCCAGTGCGCTCAGGACAGACCCGCCGCCTCGAGGGAACGCGGAATCCTCCTTCTGTAGCACGGACTTGACCGGCTTTGGCTCGACAGCTTCTTCTGTCCTTTTACGCTTGCCAACGGCCATTGTTCGTTATCGGGTATCGAAAAAAAAAAAAATAGATTTTGACAAATTTTGAAGGGTTAGGTTCTCTGCGGCGTCAGCCGCATCTCTTTCTTCTCTGCCACCCATGGCTGTCTGGTTCGATTCCAGAGCACCACCTTTTATTTAAATGTTTTTTTCGCCTCTCCTCCCAACCGGCATGTGAGACCGCCAGGAACGAAATGAGCTGCATGGCCGTATGTGTGTCCTGCATTGCGCCAACCGGCCCTTCCGTATACGCACAGGCACCCACCGTTATACGTTTTCGGTTTTTCTGCAGATCCTCAGCATTTCGGACATACATGAACTCGGCTCGTGAAGACGCTACCCGAACTCTGAGTTAGAATCAGGAACATGAAACCCTATGACTTAACAGTGTACCCCGGTGGGTCGGTAGCCAATAACAATGAAGCAACCTATTATAATACCATGCAGATTATAGGGCTGCGTGACAAAGTCTTGGATGATCCGTGCGTTATATTCAGGTCCAGGGGTGCGCCTGGCGTGTCCGCAGTGTGACCCCGGCGAACAGGGTTACCAGTCGCTCGCCCCACTTGCGGATACGCCTTTATTTACACGCTTTAAGGTACTTGATGTTGGGGTTGGGCGCCGCACTGTCTGCGGTTCAACGGTGCGGTCTGTTTCACCGTAAGACAAGGAGATGGACGCAGCAGCGGCCAAGCAGCCGTCAAAGCATGTTTCATACCCTGGAGCGGCCTGCAACCTAAATTCCCTGTCGCGTGGGCTAGATTATTGCAGCGCTGTTCACAACTTGTTGGACGGTGTGTACAGTTCAGCACGCGGTAGATCCCAGCACAGATCTGGCCGATCGGTATAGATCTATACTTGGCCGGCTAGGCGCAAAGCGAGTGGGTGGGTTCCGGGTAAAATGCTCCGGGCTTTGCTTGTACATTTACATGGTAAGGCTGGTGTGAAAAAAGCCTCTGCCCGCCACTGATTTTCACATGTGCTTCCACGGTAACGTATGTATGTCTACAGGTGGACTTTAGTACATCATGAGGTGTCTGTGTCTGTGCGTCGGCGGCCGGTGCATCCGCCGGCGGTCTCGGGCGGGAACAGTGCCCGAAAGGCAAGGGTACCGCTGTCTGGCCAGACGTTTGTGCAGTGTCTGCACAATAGAAGGTGTGTATGATGTATAGCGGGTGGTGCGCCGAGACTCCGCGCAGACAACTCCTGAGACATACATCCTGGTGGAAGCGAGTATGATGTCATAGGCTCTCTGTCAACAAAACAAGCGCAGAATTAGACGCACGTCGGACAGGCGCCCTGTGACAAACTGAGACCTGTGCAGCATGCTGTGCGTGATGGAAGACGCAAGCCGGTCTCCACGGTAATTGTTGTTATGGTGATGACGTCTGTGATGTGTGTCACTGCACGCTAATGTGAAAAGCATTGACCCACAATAGTTTGCGCACATACCACGTTGGTATGTGAGACCGTTTGGGCGCTGTACGCATGCTCTTTAGGCGAATTTCTGGCCGTAACGGTCGGTGCAAGGGTGAAAACATGGGGAAACTGAGTCAAATATGAATCACCAATCAATAATAACCGTGGATTGAGGTCTATGAGAATTGACGGTAATGAGAAAAAAAAGAAATCACCTACCAAAATTTAAAAGTCCTGGTTTACTACGACACTTGAGATTCGAAGAAGGTTTCTTTTTTTCTCATTACCGTCAATTCTCATAGACCTCAATCCACGGTTAGATGCCGCTAGTTAGACGGGATGACGCGTTTAGTTGATGCAGTTTTAATTAGCTCTGTGCCTATTGGACATATAACCGATGCGGTTGAGTATTCAGCGCTCTGCAGTCGCGTGTTCGGTCCTTGTCCTAGCTCCTCTGGGACCGGCCATGGCTCATGCGAAGCTAGACCGTAGTCCCGGCGTTGGAGCGCCGTATATATGCCGTATGGCGAAGTACTTTAGGTTATTGGGCGCTAGAGATGCGCGTTAGTAGGATACAGTGCGCAAAGTCGCTGTTGAGAGAGAGAGAAATTCATGTAGGAAGCTCTGGCTTGATGGCTAGATACCATCTAGCTATATATTTATGCAAGAGTTGTGACGCAGGTACCAGCGTGCGCGCGGCCAGGTCAAATTAAGTCGCCCAGGAGGGCAAGGAAATGCATGTCTGGTTAAGTCAATCACAATGTTTTCACGTCTTCCGACAACCTTCTCAGGTGTTTATCATCAGATTCTTAGCAGGTGGTACATGAACCGGAAGCGGAAGCGGGGAATACTTTTCGCGGCGAGACCGATCCATGCAGCTGGGAAATTAATTAAAATTCGGAAATTGTAGCCGTATGGGGGCAATTCTGGTGTGGAATATAGTACAGTTGTTCGACTTTGACTGGTAATATAATTAATCAATGGTAACCGGCGGTACCCTTATAACAGACATCACTGAACGACGCCGAGAGATCGACGCTCATTAACGTACAGGCATCACTGAATAACACGGAGAGACGGATGCTCATCCCATATATTTATCTAGCGAGACGAGTAGCGTAAACTCTAATTAAAGTTCGTTGAATCTGATGACCTTCGCTTAATGTCTTCAGGTGCCACTCCGTTCAATCAAATACAACATCATTCTTCGAGATATGCACACGTTTCATAATTCGACGTCCAGTAAAAGGCCTAGAGACCAAACAAGATCGCCAGTGATATCGGCAGCAGACAGAGAGGCCATTTGACTCGACAGCCGAAAGCAGGCCACTAGACAGATAACTTACAGATTGAACTAGAATCTCAGAACAAGGGCTGAAAATCAATGCATATCGAACCATCCCACCAATTCATTACTATTTACAGGGCGTTGACGAGGCCGACGTTACTACGGACCGGTATTCCTCATTGCCAGTCATCATTTCGCATTCTTGCCACCTCAATTGGCTCTTCTCATCAGGGTCAGACCTAGAGAGAGCCCTTCGTCCTCAGGAAATGCGTTGGGCACTGGTACCCGGTAGGGTTGTTGTGCAGATACAACTGATGATAGTCCTCCGCGTCCCAGAAAGTATCAATTGGCTTAATTTCTGTCACGATCTTGTCCTTGTAAAATGTCTTCTGCAACTCGTCCTTGACCTCCTGGGCGATCTTCTCTTGTTGTGGGCTGTGGTAGAACACAGCGGATCGGTACTGAGTGCCGACATCGCCACCCTGTCTGTTCTTCTGAGTTGGATCGTGTATCTTGAAGAAGAAGTCCACCAATTCCTTGTAGCCAACAACCTTTGGATCGAAAGACACCTGAAGAGCCTCGGCATGCTCAGTATTGCTGGAACATACTTGCTTGTACGTGGGGTTCTCGGCAACGCCACCAGTATATCCGACCTTTGCGTCAATTAGGCCCTTGCCATCGTAGTACTTTCGGTAAATGTGCTCGACGCCCCAGAAACAGCCAGCGGCAACAGTCAGCACCTCGCTGCCCGGGGGGACCTTGAGAGTGGGGGAGATTGGCGACATTGTTGAGATATTTCGGATTGCAGGTTTAGCTCGATGAAAAAGTGAAGCAAACATGGCGTCATTTGCTTACTCAGCCACATCTGACCGGGGTAAATCACGTGAGACAAAGCGATAAGATAAGACCCTCATCAACAAAGTTAGACCAACGCCGGTTAGCGACGACAAAGGTAGCAATGAAGGACAGCTCTGCGTACGCGGCATACGCTTTTGATGTACTGGTAGCACACCTTGAGAGTCGACTACCGCACTCGCTCGGATCTTTCCAGAAGGTTTTTGGACAAGCTGTTGAACAACGGAAGAGCCCGTTGTTTGTAACGTACAATACGATTGAAGACGATGACAGCCGCTCGCTGCGGGGGTGTATTGGAACGTTTGAGGAGGTGGAACTAGAGGAGGGGATACAGGACTATTCGTTATACGCGTGAGTTTTCCCGTGCAGTTTCTAAGCCCGGAAATCAAGTCCTCAGTAGCTAACAAAGGTCGCTTAAAGATCATAGATTTGAACCCATCGACACGGAAGAGTTTCCGGAGATTGAATGCAGGTGAGTGACCTAAAGTTATGGTTTTAAAGCTGCCAGCTGTGGACGGTTATGCAAAATGATCTGTGATTGTACTTGAATGATTCGTTGTTATTAACCGATGGCTACTCGAGACGGAACCGATGTCACCGGCATACTTTGAGGATGCTTAGCTAATGCAGCGTCACAATCTTGCAAGACTTTGAAAAGGTCACAGACCCATACGACTGGACTGTGGGAACCCACGGGGTCAAAACCTCATTTTTCGCCAACGGCAGGCGACACTCCGCCACTTTCCTCCCGTCTGTCGCCGAAGAACAAGGTTGGGACCAGGAGACCACCCTACAGCACCTCATCATCAAAGCGGGCATTAGAACTAGAGACTACGATTCGTACATTGATAAGATGGAGGTGACGAGATACAAGGGCGTCTCCACGGCGGTGAGCTACGAGCAGTATAAGGAAATTCTTCAGAAACTGAAATAGACGTGTATTATGCATGCAATAAATAGCCTGAAGTGAGGACAGCGCTGTGGTAAAGTGGAGAGACAAGGTGAACTAGTTCACTGCGCTAATGTCGCTCTGTTCACGCTTCTGGAATACCCGATGGCCCAGCTTGTAGACCCTTTGGACATTGCCTTCGTCGTCCATCACCGTCAAGTCCGCGTCAGAGCCAACATCTAACGAACCCTTCTGCGGAAAGACTCCCGCTGACTTAGCCGGGATGGCTGTACAGGTTTCTAGCGCCTTCTCCAAAGGAATGCTGCACCACTTTCTTAGATTTCTCAGCGAGGTGGCCATCTCGACAGCACTGCCTGCAATGATATCGGTACCCTCGGCAATCATTTTCACACCATCCTTGTGGATGATCTTGTCCGACCAGCGGTAGGTTCCCGAAGGTAGGCCCATTGGACTCATGGCGTCGGTGACGAGGCAACAACCCTCTGGGTGCGACAGATATGCCAGCTTGACGCCTGTCGGGTGTACGTGGATTCCGTCGGCAATGATTCCGTAGTACGGCCGCTTTGCGACGCTGGCCACGTCCTGGTCTTTGCCCTCGCAAGCTGCGAGCAGGCCAACCAGGCCTTGTTCACGATGATGAGGTGTTCGCATGGCGTTGTACATATGTGTGACCATTGAGGCTCCGCTGTTGACAGCCTGGCAGCCCTGGGCGTATGTCGCATTGGAGTGACCAATAGCAACATTGATACCGAGCTTGGTGAGCTGCGGGATCAGTGCCATGTTGGACTCGACGTCTGGAGCGAGGGTGATGAACCGAGTGTTTTTCAGACCCGGCCCGTACATATCGTGCACAGAGTCAAGGCCATTGGTGGGTACAATTGCATCGAGGGGGTGAACACCTGGCTTCAATGAGGACAGGAAGGGACCCTCAAGATGAATTCCAATGTTTTCAGCGCCAAACCGTGTTCGCTCAGCGGGCATCTGAGGCAACACCTTGTGATACACATCTTTGAACGTGGAAGGCAACGTTGGACAATATGATGTGGTTCCAGTCTGAAGTAATTGCCTAGCAAAGTGATCCATTCCCGCTTTGAATGCCGTGACAGACCCGTCGCCATAAGCAGCGTCGGAGAAGTCAAAGCCAAAAGCGCCGTTGATCTGGAGATCAATGAACCCAGGACTCATCACAAAGCCGTGAAGGTCAATCTCCGTGTAATCGCTAGTGGGTTCGATAATCAGACCACTTTCGGTATCGACGTACAGCGCTTCCTGATCCAGCACCTTGCCCTCAGAAACAAACCGCCCGTTCACAAATCTAATGACTGGGCAGTCAAGACAGTCCACCAATGCATCTTCGCTCACCACAGATGCCGGAGAACACACGGAGCTGCCCCGCGACGTCGTCGGTGTCGTGATTACCGACATGTTGAAAGAAGAAACGAGTTGCGAGGCCATTTAAGTAGCGTGCGGCTCAGATAAGATTGCGGCTCGTGTTAGTATATATCTACATATACACGATTTGCCTGGGTGTCTCGTATATTTATACGTTCTACGTACACCAAACACAATGTAGCATTGCTGCTTGCTCGTGTAGTACTGCGTGGGAGGTGTGCTGAGATGTGACATGCATTGAGATGTAACGTGATAGCGCGTGGATTAATTTCCTTGGGACCCGAGGTTGGGGTAGCTGACACTGGGCGAGGGTTCGGGTTTTGATTCTGAGATCACCCGGATTCGCCAGCGTTTCTTGTTTGAATTGAAGAGTGGGCGGTAGGTGGCGGTAAGCGAATGTGGTCAGATAATAGACGATAAGGTTTGCTCGGATATGTATCAGCAGTTGGCGAGGCCGGATTCAGTATATTTATTCGAGAGCAAGTGCAACGTTACTTAACTTTGCCTAGCAACTGCAGCGTATTACAGTGGAACGCTGTGGTATAACATGTTATTTAATGTTTCATTGATCGGCGTGAAGGGGTATTATATTGATAAGTGTCGTATACTCAGGTACCGCGTTGCATCGACGTGTTCTCAATCGTGTATGTGTAGAACGCACGTCATCGTCGTCCCTTGCAAATGTTCAGTAACGAGTGTCACGTGTCCTGCGATTGATTTGACATTAGTGATTGCCGCTATTGCTTCAACCAGTCCGATTGATTAGTCTAGCTCAGGCACTTAGCCTGATCTCATATATCACATATATCGGTCGTTTATCGTTGTCTCGTGACGATGTATCTCGAAACAATCGTTGGGTGCGCACAGGTCAGATTATGCGAATATGAGACGCGTGGTTATCTTAGAGACCTTTTGCTCAGACAAGTGCATGTTCTACCGAATAGTGCATATAATGGCGTCTGTCCAAGTACGTTGACTGTCGAAGAAATGGTACTGGCCAATGATCCTGACAGCAAATTTATGCACCATCATTGTACACCGAGACTAAAGACACGGGACTGACCGAATTGAGAGAGTCAAAATTCTCTTTGAAAAGTCTGTGATCTGTGTTGGCAGTTGACCGCCCAATCAGATTACGAGACTCTCGCCTTGATTGGTGACTCCGCCAGGAATAGCCTACAAAGAAGCAGAAAACGATCGTGAACACTGAGAAACCCCGCTGGGAACAGCAGTCAAGCTTTGGGCTCCTCATCGAGCGCGGCGCGCTGCAAGGGACATTACTAATCTTTGCTCCAACACCTTACTAAGCGCATGATAAAGACCCACCACACCATACGAAGCACATGGACTTTGATATTGGTATACCAGACTTTCTCCAGCCGGTCCTCCCCACGCCTACGCCTGGCGGACTAGGCGGAGTGGGCCTGCTGCCGCCCATGAACGAGGCGGAGGTTCAACGGGCCATTGGGCAGATGTTTATGGTTGGCTTTTCAGGCTACGAGATCACGCCAGAGATCAGAGAACTCATTGTCAAGTATCAGGTTGGTTCCATTATACTGAGTGTGAAGAACTTGAAGGACGCAGATTCAACACGAACGCTTATATACCAGCTACAGCAGATCGCGCATGAGGCTGGCCACGAGTATCCGCTGAACATAGCCATTGATCAGGAAAATGGCATGCTCAACAATTTACACGATGAGACCTATCTCACACAGTTCCCAGGCCCCATGGCTATTGTGGCTACAGGTTCCACCTCATTAGCACGCGACGTGGCGCAAGGAACGGGTAAGGAACTGAAGGCTCTTGGTGTGAACTGGCTGTTTGGTCCTGTTCTCGATGTCTTGACCAACAGCGCCAACAGGCTTTTAGGTGTAAGAACAATGGGGGATGATCCGCAGGAGGTGACAAAGTTTGGACAGGCCTTTGCGGAGGGCTACAGAGAAGGCGGACTGAGCGTGTGCGGTAAGCACTTTCCGGGCTATGGAAACGCCACGGTAGACTCGATTTTAGGTCTACCGATTGTTCCAGACAGCATTGAGCAGCTTGAGACAGCTTCCTTGATTCCGTTTCGAAAATTGATAGCCGCAAAGTCAATTGACGCAGTGATGGTGGGAGGATGCGCCTTGCCGAAGATTGCCATGAACGAGATGCATGCCTGTTTGAGTGAGCGGGTGGTTCGAGAACTGCTACGCCAGGATATGAACTTTGACGGGGTGATTGTATCGGAGTGTTTGGAGATGGACGCGTTGTATGAGAACGTCGGCGTTCGACAGGGCAGTGTGATGGCGGCGATAGCCGGCTGCGATATCATTTTGGTGTGCTCGTCTTTCAGGCTACAGCAGGAGGCCATTTCAGGCATTTTTGGCGCCATTCAAAGCGGCATGCTAGACCTGGACTCAGTCGTGCAGTCTTCACAGCGCGTCCGGCTCATGAAGTCCAGAAACCTGTCTTGGCAGCAAGTTCTGAACCCTGTTCCTTTGACCACTGTGGCGCAGCTAAAGAATGAACACGCACTTACTGCGCAGACGGCCTACGAAAACTCGGTAACGCTGATGCGTGACCACGCAAAGAATATTCCGCTTTCAAAATCTGTCGAGGACGAGGGCGATATCCTTCTGTTGACGCCCCTGGTTACGCCAATCATCTCCACACGACACACCGCCACCGCGAGTCATTTGCTGCTAGGAGAGACGGTGTTCCAGGACTTTGGCAGATCTGTGGCGCAGCGACATACAGGCAAAGTCCTCCATGCCAGCTACAATGCGAACGGCCTCGTCACTCAACACGAAAGCCTGATTGAACGAGCAAAGGCTATAATCATCTTCACTACTGACGCCACCCGAAACATGTACCAAATCGGCGTGACCAAACACGTTGCCGTCATTTGCAGCCAGCAGAGAAAGCCGCTGGTCGCCATTTCAGCCTCATCGCCGTATGATCTCATGATGGACAGGACCGTGGGAACATACATTTGTCTGTACGAGTTCACAAGCCAAGCCTTGGAGACGTGCGCAAAGGTGCTTTTCGGTCAGCTGCCTGCTTTGGGTACCATTCCTGGAAGTGCCCAGTACGGACGCACAGTCGCCAACAACAACAACAAAGCCAGAAGCAAGTGGCTCGTTGAAAAATGGAACCCGGATCGCGATCTCAAGCGGCTCAAAGTTTTGTGGGAGAACTGCTTCCCGAACCGGCGACTCGGACCTGGCATGGAGGCTCTCAAGATGCTTACAGTCACTACGCAGGAACACTTTGTGGTGAGAAACTCTAGTACGAACAACCTGTACGGCTTTTGTGCTACGTGGGTGCACGCAAATGAAAAAATTGGCTGCATTGCCATGATCTTTGTGGAGCCCTCGCGACGGGGCATGTCCATCGGCCGAAGCCTGCACGACCAGGCCGTCAGATACCTCCGGGAAAGAGGCGTGAAGCAGCTGCAGCTAGGCAGTGCTGTCCCCTCGTTCTTCCCAGGCCTTCCACGAGACCAGGCGACCCCGACGTGCCTGCAGTGGTTCATTGGTGCTGGATGGGAGATTGACGAGTCGGCGGCGCT
The DNA here is from genome assembly GCA_030564385.1 of Blastobotrys robertii. Taxonomy (NCBI): domain Eukaryota; kingdom Fungi; phylum Ascomycota; class Dipodascomycetes; order Dipodascales; family Trichomonascaceae; genus Blastobotrys; species Blastobotrys robertii. Next base: position 13,786 of record JAJLUQ010000038.1, read on the forward strand.
CAAGCGAAGCATGATGATTTTGACACAACTGCAGGAGTGGTCGCCCAGCCGGAAGTTGCTGGGTGAGCTGGAGATGATTGGCGTCAAGTTCGACGTGTGTAACGACGAGGAGAGAATGGCGCAGGTTATCCGGCTGGTGAAGCAGCACTACACCCACGAGGAAGGGCTACTGGAGATGTACAACGAGGTCAAGGACAAGCAGGACGCCAGAATCATTGTGGCATTGGACCCCGTCAAGAAAGTCGTGGTGGGCTCTATCATTCTCTTCACTCGAAGCAGCGGGCTGGCGGCGTATATGCCCTGGGTGCTTGAGTTCGACGATGCGCGAGTTGGCGGTCTCTGTGGCGTCGCTACGGACCCGCAGTACGGTGACCTCCGAAATATCTTCATGCTGGGCCTGGTGGGCTGTGCGGTGCGCCAGTTCAAGCTACAGGGCTTTGAGCGTTGCGTGATTGATGGGGTCTATGATGAGGCCCTGTACCAGGACAACGGCTTCGCTTTCTGGCGTGGATACCTCGCCTGTAGGTCGACCAACGTGGCCAGGTCAGCATCCGTTTCTAGCATCAACCATTCCCTGATGGCAAATCACACTCTCACTAACCCGGTCGGCGCCAGAATAGCACTGTAACCGACATTCGCAACGACTCCACGTGATGCCACGTGATGATATCGATGAGCAGCGTTGCAATCACATCAATCTACCGGTGGCCTCGCCGCTGTCACCTGACTGGGGCAACGTTACACCTTGCGCTGCAACGTTGTAGCGCAGGGAAGGGCCTAGCGCCCAGGAATTCGTGCCTGGGGTCGCCTGCATAACATGTTACTAACAAACGCTCGTTACAGGGACCACTGTTACACGCACCGCCGCGGCGGCACAGTGTGACGGTTACTGCTACTATCACCGCACAGTAACGTGTGAGCTATACGCACTCACCGGCAGCCGGAGCTCCGGCCTCGGCTACTACGCTAATAATGTATAATTGCTTATGCCCGTATAACCATCACAGCGTACCAGACATGTCCCATACTAACAATGTCTCGTGCCCCTACCATGCCGCAGGCTCCATACCCCGTACCAGTAAAGTTACTGACTTGCATAACCGGCAACGGCGAATCGGGCAATAGATCTCTCTGCAATGTTACATTCCGGGCCACACCCGAATGGTCACCCACCGCCCACTTAAAATTAACTGGGTAAGGGCAAACATCATTTGAAAGGTTAGGGCTTGCATGTGACCTGACAGCTCATCTCATCATAGGCCGCCAGCGTCGCCTTGTATTAGAGTTTGAGACTGTTCTGGAATACGCTCGCGCTGCTATGCAGTGCCTACTACAGTACGTATGGCGCGGTATAGATAGGAATGAGCCGACGAATAGCAGTTAAGCCGGTATCGCGGCCTAGAACGCAACGTAATAGAGGTGTTGTAGCAAATAAGGAGTCACTGCACTTGACCCTCATTGTGTGCGTGTGAGATGTCGGCTACGACTCGGATAATTGGTTTTAAAACACCTGCTACAGCAAAATGACTGACAATGTTACCTGAGGGCCATACCAACATCACGTGCCTGTCACTGCGACCTAACGCAGTCCTGCACTATCGCGTAACCCTGCGATGGTTGTTGTTCCATTGTTACCTACGTTGGTTTCCTATCACGTGACTAGAAATGTTTCGGGTATTGTTTGACTGTGGTTCACACGATCAGTCATGAGCGAGAATTTGAGTAAGGCAGTAGGGATGAAATTTGCGGCCATAGATCACTAGATATCTCGCCAATAGGCCAAACCCCACGCAATATAACGTATATCGCCGGAGTAGCGCTGCTCCAAGCATTTAAAGTCGTAGCGCCCTAACCCTATAAATTTCCGGGTGCAACCCCTCCCTATATATAACGATCATATTCCATATCAATCCCCATACTCGATAGTAATTTATGACACCTGACACGACGCTGGGCCCTGTCATTCTGTCCACCGTCCCTGTTGGGGATGAGAATGACCTGGACACTATTGGACCTGGCGCCAGTCTGCTGGACTTTTCCATAATCACCGATACCCACAAGCTACCCCAGCTAAATGCCATTGTTGACCTGCTTCACGACAGCATAGAGATCGGACTGAGGGCTGAATCGAGCTACATGCTTCCGACCTGTTTCTCTACTCTTCCGACCGGCAGGGAGCGAGGAACGTATATATCGGTCGATCTAGGAGGGTCTACCTTGAGGGTAGCTTTGGTGGAGTTGAGCCCACAGCATTCATCTAAACAGCATCCAGCTACTCCGGTGCATCCATACCATCTCGGTGGATCTATTGACACTGACAGGCACAAGGTCCTCTACAAGTGCTGCCACCCGGTTACCGCTGAGATCAAGGGCCTGAAGGGAGATAGATTCTTTGACTGGATGGCGGAGAAGATCCAGCTAGGCATTTCCAACGTTACCGATAAGGGCTGGCTCCAACGGGACGCAGCGCTCTCGGTGGGCCTGTCTTGGAGTTTCCCCTTCACCCAGACTCGCGTCAACACAGCTACATTACATCCCATGGGCAAAGGGTTTCGAGTCACGGAGGAACTGGCTGAGCACGACCTGAAAGCATGCATTGAGGCGGCAGCCGCCCGCCGTGGACTTCGCCTAGCCGTCACCGCTATCGTGAACGATACTACGGCCACGCTCGTTACCAGGGCATATAGCTCGCCAGGCACTCGCATGTCGCTTGTGCTGGGCACCGGCGTAAACGCCAGCATTGTCATGCCACGAACATCGCTGGCGCCGGAAAAACTGACCGGCTTGCATTTCCCAGACTCGCATTTCGTTCTCATCAACACTGAAATCTCGCTGCTCGGCGCAGACATTCCCAAAACCTGCTGGGACCGTGAGCTTGACCGCAACGTCGAGCGACCTGGGTTCCAGCCGCTGGAGGAAATGGTCTCGGGCAGGTACCTCGGCGAAATATGCCGTCTCATCATCCGCGACCTTATCAAGGCCAGGGTCCTTTGCGGAGGCGTGCTCCCAGAGGGACTCGATACCCAATACGGCCTGCTATCCGCCACCGTCGCATCAATAGAACAGCTTTACTACCAGGGAGACTTGGATGGAGCCCGAACCCTGCTTCAAAAGCATTATGTGTGCACACTAACACGAACCGACATTCAACTCATTGCATCGGTCGTGGTTGCTGTTTCAACCCGGGCAGCCGCCCTCACAGCAGCATCTCTGATCGCGCTGGCGCAATCCATGCCAGACGCCGAGTGTGTGGTTGCGTGCGACGGAACCGTCATTGAAAAGTATCCGCGCTTCAAAGAGCGTTGCCAGGAGTACCTCGACTACCTAGGGGTGCCACGGGGAAAACGGCTAAGGCTCACTGACTCGCCAGAGGGCTCGCTGGTCGGGCCCGCCATCGCATCGGCAATGTTTAATTGATTATTTATTATAGATTGCATACACTAATCTACCATGACCATTTATGAGATTAATCTCAACCTACCTGATTGGGATTCGAGTCTAGTGCTACGTTAATTTATTACCTATACCGTGCCGAACCCATGACAATGCTAAATCTTCTGAATGAACTTGGCGACGACCCATGCCGCTATGACTCCCAAGACTATTAGAGGGGTCCGAAGCGAGGAACCACCTTCGGGTGTAGGATTGAGGTTGGTCCTCGGCGCGGGCTTCACCTTGGGTTTTAGAGCAGGTTTCGCCGCTTTCTGAGCGGCGGCTTCCGCCGCCTTCTGCTTCGTGGACTCGACTTGATCTGGGAACATTTCGTGAAACCGCGGATTCTTTAGGTTCCATGCATGAGATGTTAGAGCGTAGGCGACTCGCTGAGTCTCGTTGTTGGTCATAGAGCCAACAGTCTCCTCTTCCGTTAGCATAAAACTGAGCAGACCTGTCAAGATAGTGCTCACGCTCCAAGCAGGATTCCACGTCTCGGGATGATAGTCAGAAATGCTCAAACAGAGTCGCGTGTTGGTCTTGACTCGTCCGTTTGGTGTAAACATTCGAATAGCCGGTGGCATGAATGGGTACTCGGCTGGGAACATAAGCGTGCCATGGTATTGACCACCCGCATAGGGAGAATCAGGCGGACCAGTGATGAGATAATGCCATTCTAGAATGTTGGTCTCGCTGGGGAGAGTCTCAATGAACGGTGGCGGACTCTCTTGTATGAGTTTATACTCCTTGGTGAGCTGTGTTAGCCATCTTCCGCAAATTCACCTTCAACGCAGCTGAGTTTGTCTGTAGATAGAGTATAGGCGGACCAAACAGTATCACCAGGTGTGATCGTCATCACATAAGTGCGTCTCGGCTTTACCGGCTCAAGTTTCGTTCACGACCCGCAAGTCCCCATCAAACGGGTCTGTCGTCTAGCCACATATGAATCCGAGTCTTGACGTTACCTCCGCTATACCCACTCTCTTGTGTGCTGCCTTGGTGGCCATGATGAGATGTAAGAGCGCGCGATAACCGCCCATTTTGGCTGTGCACAATCGTCACGTGATGGGGTTAGGTAAAATTTATATAGGATGTGATCTTGGTACTGGGTGGTATGTACATACGGGGTGTTAGAAGCTTGACTAAGTCTGAGACCAAATGGACCTGCAATAAGGTTGAGGCCGGTGATTTGAGAAGTATTTTGATGAACAAAGGTTTTTGCCAAAAATACTGCTTAAAGAGTGTGCCCAGAATCGTTACTGGCGCTTCCGATTGATATTGATCGCAATCTCTTAATGTCGTAAAATTGACACAGTCAACCCTTCAAGAAGAGATCATAGTCAACTAAATATTTAAGCTCAGTACAATGGGCCGTGCAAACTCCCTGAAATGAACGGACTACAGGCGAGTTCGCGCTCACGTGCCAGTAGTAAGACCAGACAACAATATTTATCACTGCATTAGCTGGCCCTAGTGTATGGGACTAAGTGAGGATAGAAGAAAACAGTACCTGACAGTATCAGAGGTCTCGGCTTGTTATGTCTCTCACCATGCCGCCGTGGCACCGTCGCCTTGGTGCCATCGCCGTGCGATATTTACTTTGATTGTTGACGCGCAACACACCACCATGGGAGTGTGCATATCGTGCCTATGGCCTGACGAGGAGGCAGTAAGTTAGAGTTCCCTGAGTGCACTAACAAGATAAACGAGCAAACACCGTTGCTTAACCCACCGGTTGAACCAGAGCCGGCTCCCGTCCCGTCTGCGGCCCGTCTGGAGCGAGAGCAGGCGCTGAACAAAATTGTTCAGGACATTGAGACAAATCTAATTGATATCACTAGCGTGCTACAACCTGAAGTCAGAACAGTGGGAAAGAGTGCTAGCGAGTATAAAAGGACGCTTGCCGAGCTGAAGTTTGCGACGGCCGGCTCACCACCAAAGATCACACTCCCACGAACCAAGGCGGGCTTGACTGCGCAGGAGAGAGCCTGGCTGAGGGAGCTCGGTGCCGCTGCTAACGCCGTGGTCGAGAAGATGCCAAAAGTGGAATCGAAGGGTGTTTTGATTTCGACGTTTGAGCAGTTTGCAGTAACAGCTTGAGCGGCCATGTGCGAAGCGTGCAAGGTGTAAGCCAATGCTGAAGGCCAGCAGCACCCCACACTAGCAACTATAACAGCGTCGGCATCTCAAACTGAGTGTTGTATCAACGGAAGGAAACAAGGAAACTAATGAACGGCAGGGGTCGAAGAAACTAAGAATGAGAAGGAGAAAGAAGAAACAATAGCGGAATGCATTTAACGTAGTAATAGAATTACACTCACAGAATAAGGCACCGGTGGTATGTAACAGAGGTCGATAAGTGCGATGACTGGAGTCGAAAATGTGTGCCTTTAGCTTAACTGGCTGTTGAAGTATGGTCACCTACCACCAACAGCCATCTCACGTGACTTATCTCCCAAGTCCCACGCATCAAAAAACCCTTGTGAAGCCAATATCATCGCGTTTGATCATTGACGTGAAACTTAATATGCCACCTGGAAAGAGAAACCGCAAGTCTAGCGGATTCGATTCTACACCTAAGCGCCAGCGGGTCGAGGTATGTAACGGCGGTCCGAGAAATATGCTAACTAGACCTCGTATGCTGCCGTGCTGAAAGAATTGAGCGAACTAAAGGACAACAGTCGTTCAGTGATTGAACAGTTCCAGAAATTACCACCAAAGAAGCTTTACCCGGATTACTATGTCATGATTGCGGAGCCGATCTCGCTGGCGGAAATTAACACCAAGGTCGCCAAAGACGCGTACGAGAATTCGAGCCAGTTTGTCGCAGACTTTCAAAAGCTCGTGTCCAACGCTGAAACTTACAACGAGAAGGAGAGCGAGATTTGCAAAGACGCGCGAAAGATCCTGGCTCACGTGGAGTCTCGATTCCCGGAGGATGATTTGCAGAGCACAGAGTTGAGTATTATTGACGAGCTGATCGCGTATAAACAACGCGGACGCGTCTTGAGTGACATTTTCATGGACGAACCCAGCAAGACCGATTACCCAGACTATTACAGTATAATCAAGCAGGGAATGGCTTTCAACACCATCAAGACGCGTATTGTGGCCAGCGGCGGCCTGCCAGTCAGCGAGTTTACAGCGCTTGTCGAACTCATTTTTTCCAACGCAAAGACCTACAATCAGGATATTTCTCAAGTGTATATTGACGCAGTCGCACTGGAGAAACTGTTTACAGCCAAGGTCGACAGACTCAAAAAGTTCGAAGACAAACCGTCGCTTAAGCTCAAGCTCAAACCAAGCGGAGGACCGAAACTCAAGATCAACCTCAAGAATGAGCCAGAGCCAGAGCCAGTACCAGAGCCAGAGCCAGAACTAGAAGACACATATCTTGAGGAAGAGACTTACATGGATGATACGCATTTGGACGAGGGCGAGACTCAGATGGACGAAAGCCAGCTGGAAGAAGAGGAGTACGTCGATATGATGAAGAATGTCGTCGAGGAAGTTCGACACCGAGCAGAGGGCAAGTCTGTGGCGGAGGCTCTTATTCAATCGCTGTCCGTCACCTCTATTATCCCGGTCTCGGCCCGGTTCCCGCAGGTGAAGAACCCGGCTCCTCAGCCCACCTCTACAGACACCTTCCAGGTGCTAATCCCAGCTTCTAGAAAGTTCATTATCCAGAGCCATGCGTTCACTGTGCCCTCCTGGCATCACACCATAAACATGGTGGTGAAGATGCACGAATCCCTAAACAATCGTCAGCACAGCTTGACCTTTACTCACAACTCGCGACGGGTGCAGCCGATATCGGCCTCCAACACAACTCCATGGTCGGACGCGTCCAAGCCGCTAGAAAATAAGTTCGAGCTGCGTCTGGCGCCGGGCCTTAACCACGTGGAAGTGCAGGTGCTGGCCGTCCCAGCGGGCAAAGGCGCGGCTAGGGTTTCCAACCAGCCAGTCCAGCTCGGCGAAGGAGCAGACTCTGAGAAGTTTACACTCTGGATTATGCTGGCGAAATAGAACCCCGCAGCGCTACCGGTGTTCCGGCCTGTGCAACGGATGAAATCGTGGGGGTGGCGGGGAACAAGAAACTACGTTGGGGCCAACTGCACGGAACCCAATTAAACAGCTTGAAATTATGCTTATGGTCTGGTCCGCGAATATGGTTCGGCTAGGGGTGGGTAACTCGGTTCGGATATTTGTTTGCGGCACACGTGATTTTTACTTCCGGGTAAGTAAAATTGTGTCTCCTCGGAAGTCAGACTCACACCCTCTCTTGTTATTGTCAGGATGTACGTGTGATGCCCTCTTCGTCGTCGAACTCTATTAAGCTTTTGGCCGGCAACTCGCACCCGCAGTTGGCGCAACTGGTGGCGTCCAAGTAGGTTACACCTGGAAGACCGCAAGTGACGCTAACAAAGACTTGGACTGGAACTGAGTAACATTGCCGTGACGCAGTACTCCAACCAGGAAACGTCCGTGACTATCGGCGAGTCTGTGCGAGATGAGGATGTGTTTATCATTCAGACTGGCTGTGGTGAAGTCAACGACTACCTCATGGAGCTGTTAGTCATGATTCATGCCTGCAAGACCGCGTCGGCCCGACGTATAACCGCTGTCATTCCCAACTTCCCCTATGCTCGACAGGACAAGAAGGACAAGTCGCGGGCCCCGATCACTGCCAAGTTGATTGCCAACATGCTCCAGACCGCAGGCTGCAACCACGTCATAACCATGGATCTTCATGCATCGCAAATCCAGGGCTTTTTCCACGTCCCTGTGGACAACCTGTATGCTGAACCCAGTGTTTTACAGTATATCAAGACCAATATTGATTTCGAGAATGCAATAATAGTCAGTCCCGACGCCGGTGGAGCCAAGCGGGCAGCCGCGCTAGCTGACCGCCTTGACCTGAACTTTGCTCTGATCCACAAGGAGCGGCAGAAGGCAAACGAGGTCTCGCGAATGGTCCTGGTCGGAGACGTTCAGGACAGGATTTGTGTTTTGGTCGACGATATGGCCGACACCTGTGGCACGCTTGTTAAGGCCGCAGAGATGCTTGTCAGCTCTGGCGCAAAGAAAGTTATCGCTATTGTCACTCACGGCATTTTGAGTGGCAAAGCTGTGGAGAAGATTAACGCCAGTCACGTCGACAAGCTTGTGTGCACAAATACTGTTCCGCACCAGCACATCAAGAGCCCTAAGCTTGACCACATTGATATCAGTCCGACATTGGCCGAGGGTATCCGACGACTGCACAACGGTGAGAGTATCTCGTTTTTGTTTAGGAATACACCGGGGGTCTAATTTTATCTTCAACAGAGTCTTGAGCAGTTTTCCAACCGCGGTCGTCAATCGATCTTTTACAGCCAGTATTGGTAGCATACAAGATATATCTTTCTCTAGAGTCAGGGTGATTCAGGGTTTTATTCAATGTCTCTCTCATTTGTATGTCTGCTTCTTGTTTATCAGCTTGACATGGCGTGGCTACTGCTTCTGCTCAGGTGCTGTTCTCGTCCCAAAACAACATTAAAGTAGTTCGCCTACTTGATTCCTGACGCCTGAGTAAGAAGGAAAGAATAGAAGTCGCGTGTATTCGACTTCACAAGATATTCAGTCTATAACAAGTGAGGTTCTCTTACTGGTAACATGTTTACATAGTCTGCGCGCGCGAGACGATGCGGCGGAGAGACTCGTGAACAATTGACGTCGGCGCCGCATAACCTACACTAGCCATATCAACGTCAAGTTGATGGGAATTTTTTGTCTTCGCCTTAAATTACACGCGTTGGATTAACGATTGATGCCTGCTGGCGATGGTTTCGCGTAAGAAGCGTGAAGCCGCTGCCGTCAACACGGAATATGAAGTGGGGGATCTCGCGGTGTACTCAGACTCGGACGGCCGCAACTATTTCCATTGTCCTCTACCGGGCTGCACAGTCTTGAAGTCAGACGCGAGGGCAGTTATCAGACATGTTCGAAAGCCTGATGCGTATCACCCTACTTACGATTATGCCCACGACGAGTCGCGTGGATACATCCCCAAGTGTCTCATCGACACTGCTATTCGTGTTGACATCCGGTATAACATCGCCGTGTGTCACTTTTCCAAGATGATGCTTCAGCGAAAGTTGATCAAGGCTCACCTGGAGTGGTGCCCCGGCTGCAAAATGTGGAAAGACCGAGCCAAGCTCGATAAGTTCGCCAAAAGCTCTGAACGTGACCGGGACTTCAAGAAAATCGAAGATGGCAAAGACTTCCTGAAAGCAGTCACCTCGCAGCATACAGAGGGAGAAGAGGTTGATATGGTGCCTGATCACGTCTATGGAACAGAGCTGCTTGACTACCAGAACACGAACCTGTTTTACTGCCACATCTGTGTGACAAATACGCCCGCGGAAATGCACTACTACCGCTACAAGCCCATCAAGCACCTCAAGGCTTTCGACAAGCACTGTCAGGCGGTTCACAGAGAATTCTACAACGAGTTTAGAACAAAGGAAGAATATGTCCGAAACTATATTTGCTCGGGTGGTTACTACCTACCAGGAGATGACCTGAGCAAACCAATGGAACACTTCCTCCCTGTCAGTCTAAAGTGGGACGAGAACTTCTTGATTCCTGCATATCTCACCAAAATGCGTTCTACCACTTCGAGCACCCCAATAAGACCTGCCAGGAAGGCCAGAAATAGTCTGCAAATCAGCACACCGGCAGCTTCAGCTCAAAGACGCGCCAGTCGAAGAATAGAGAGCGATGCTGAAGATGAGAATATGCACGACGATACCATTGACGACGCAAATATTGCAGTGCCCCAAGAAAATAGCGACGAGGCTATGGATTTCGTGCCGGATTTCACGCCCGAGCCTGACATGGAACCTGAGACTGCGCCTGCATACTCACCAGAGCCCATGCTAGAAGATGACTTTATGAGTGCCGCTCCAGTTCAGCAAGCTTCTGATGATAATGATTTTGTTGGGACCCAAGCCACCGAGTTCGCGAATACTCAACCTTCGAGTACACAAGCTACAAGTACTCAGGGTACTTTGGTTTACCCCAGCTCCCAGAGTCCAAGTCGGAGCTTTCAGGGTCAAATTGTCTCAGACTCAATTCCTATCCCAGTCATTGAGATTGAAAGCGACGACCCTGGGGATGAAGGCGAAACAAATACGGTTGCGCTCAGATCGCTGTGCCGTTACTATCTAACAGTGTTGCGACATGAAACGAAAACGCCGAAGTTCAGAATGTCGAGCAGGTCGTGGGCTTCTATTTTGAAAAAGCCGCAGGGAATGGAATTTATGGTTCGGCAAATTCTTCTGCTGTCTACAAACTTTCGAGGCAGGCTAAACGACGAACAATTGGCTGCTTTGAAAGAAGTTGACGAGAAAACCAAACATTTATCCGGAGGAGAAATCGATAGCGAAAATGTGAGTCCCGAAACGAGAGATGCTATGACTGCCCTCCACCGTTTGTGCCTGACTTTGCTCAATTTGGGCCAGGGCGATCTTTATGTCAACCCTGCTTACGCGCTATTTGCTGAAACCGTTCTTGCGTCTGCCGAGGTAGCACACGACGAGATGGAGACTCTGGCTATGCTAGAGCTCACCAACTCGTTCTGGAGCGCTGTTGAAACATTATATGACAAGCCACTTGGTCACAACCAACGACCTTTTGATAGGTTCTTCCTGCCCTTTATGACCACCAGGGACGAGATGCTTAAGAGACAGGGCTTGTCTGCCCGAATCTGTAGCAGCTGGGCAGGTCAATCTTTGAAAATACAAGGCCAGACGCTGAGTGTTTCGAGTTTCCTTAAATTCTACTCGGCGCTCATCACAGATTGCGTGGAGTTGCTTGACGGGCTAACCTGGGGGCTGGAGCAAGCTATGGTGAGCCGCTGGAATGGCAAAATAACCGATGACGACCATAGACTGAAGCTAGGGTACAGCTTCATTGACGACGACGCCAGCCCGTTTCGGACCAAAACCAAGGTTCCGTTCGATTTTGCGCTAGCGGTGGAGCTGGTACTGGAGGCAAAAGTCAATCCAGACAGTGCGGCGAGTGAAGGTTACGTAGCCATGACGGCAGATTTTAGCAAACTCTCGGATGATGACAAAGAGAAGGTCTACGCATACCTACAGAAGGCCAGGAAACTCCAACTCAGCCTCATGGTTCTGATATACATGTCGATAACGCGGCCCATTGACCTGGCTGACTTGCTCTCATGGACATACCGAAACGATACAAAGACAGGAACGCCGTGGGGGCACCGAAACATGAACATTGTGAGTGATGGGGTGCTGTTCAAGCTGGCGAACCGCGAGGTTGGCGTGATACCATGGTTGTTCTCGGAGATGTTGGTTCGATATTTGTGCATTGTGCGCCCGTTTGAGATCAATCAGATCCAGCGAGCAGACGACAAGGCAATCAATATTGACAATTACATCACCAAAGTTTTTGTTGTGGGCGAGCACATGGAGACTAGCCAAGCGATGAGCAGAATTATTTATAGGCACACGGACTTACCATTGAGCATGCTGAGTCTGATGCACGCCCACGACCGGCTCTTTGCCAGCTATGAGAACCGGACCGAGCTTAACGAGCACCTGGAAAAGCTGGCCCACGAAATTTACAGAGACCATTTCGAAAAGCGCGTCTTGCTGAAATATACAAACTGATATGTACATGTATGTTTATTATGAGCGATGACTGAGCTTACGTGTGCCCAGCGTATTTCATCTGCATTTGTCCGAGGCGGCCGCCTTAAAGTTTAAGTGGCGGGCCGAACTGCTAGTGGCCGGAGGCCGAAATTAGAGTAATGATAAAATGGCAGCGGACTTGTTCTCTAGTGCTACTGACATGCTCCAGCTGAGCAGCAAGGCTACGCAATGGACCCCGGCCGACGTGGCCGGGATCTGGGCGCAAACAGATACCGTCACCAGTCTGCGGGAGTTTATTCCATTTGAGGAGCCGAGCTCGCCAAGGAATCTCGAGGCTTATTCGCAGCTGATTCTCAAAGACCTCAAGAGAAAGTCTGATTTCCTCTGCGAAGACGCACACTACGATGGCCCTGTTGGTGAGTTGGTCGAGGCTATGCGCCAGGCAATGGCGGGCAGAGTCTTCAGGAAGTCGCTGGCCGACAGGGCTATCGAATCTCTGTTCAGCGCCCTGCAAGTCCAGCAGTGTAACTTGCTTGTCAAGCACAGCGCTGTGGTGAGCGCCTACCTGGCGGTTCCTCAGATGATGCAGTCGTTTTGCGATTTCGTAGTCATGAAGAGACAGTCCAAACGACACGTGCTATTGGTGCTGACGGGGCCCACGGCATTTGCCAGCATTGTGGGCACTCTATTTTGCTCAGTGCTGCACAATACGGGCCGGGGAGTTGACGAGTTTGAGCCCGTGTCATATCCATACTCGCTGTTTCTGATAAACACCACGGGCAGCTACTTTATATTCTACAAGGCCACCGTGGGGCGGCAGTATCTGGCTGCCTTGAAGAAGAACCAGGAGCCCTCGCTATCGGAGTTTAAGGTGACCCGCTACCCGGCTACCGGCGCGCTCGCCTTTGCCAACATTATTGACCGTGTCGACATATTGTCAATCACAAGGCATGCAATAAACGCTGCGCACGAGCGCGCGGAAGTCAGGCTCGCCGGGCAGCACACAGACTGCGTTGAGAAACAGTGCACAGAACACACAGAGTCAACAGAAGAGCGGTTCGGACAGGCGGCCGAACGCATAGCAGAACAAATACACGTGGCCAGGAAAAAGAACAAAAACAGGGGTACATAAAAACACAAGCCGCAGCCGGTGTGATGCAAGAATTAAGGTACATAATAAATAATGCGTCTATCGTCGCTAATCTTGGCGAGAGGCCTTGGTAAGTTCCTGCGCAACCTCCAGAACGGTTCCAAACAGATACCTGACCAGCACATCGCCAGTGAGACTTCCAATGGCATGCAAACCGCCCTTCAGTCTCCGTTCCCTGAGGGTGTGCTTTGTCACGTTGCTCAAATCACAGCCCTCTATCATATCGTCCGCCAGGTAGTCAAGCGACCCCGACCGGCCGGTTCGGACTTCCACACAGGTCACCCGCCTCGCAATGACCTCACCCGACTCGAGGCGAATCTCAACTCCGCCGTCAGGCGCCATGTCCACCACCGCCGCATTGGGCAATCCCTCGTAGTTGGCGCCTTTGCCTGCCTTCATGAGACGGTGCACCTCCCCGTATTCAGGATACACCTCCTTGGAGTATCGCTTCAGCGGGCCGTCTCGCTTGTAGATATGGATGACCCTGCCCCGCCGGTGCTTGATGACCTGCTCGGCGGCAGCCACTCCCGAGCCGATAACTAGTGTCGTGGGCATGCATATCTCGTCCTCGCACGGCGGAGTACACAACGGCGGAGTTACCGTGAAGGAGCACTTGGCGCCCGGCTGCACGAGCTTGTCAATCAGGCATGTGTAGGAGTCCTTTGCCTTGGAGAGGGGCTTCTCGTACAGGCCAGTAGCCATGACGACGTGGTCGGCACAGACTGCGTGCATCTGTTGCGTGCGGGTGTCGTGGTAGGAGATCAGGTAGCCGGAGCTCTTTCTGTCCACGCAAACAACCAGGGCATTGTTGATGATATTGTGCGATATTCCGGCGAGTTTCGGGTACTCGCGATAGTAATGAGCGACCTGCTTTCTTGTAGGCCGCATGAAATCAGGAAGAATGACTCCGTTTCGCTCGCAGACCTGGCCAAAGCTGAGATTTTGGCCCGGAATCGACAGCATCTCGGCGAAACTCAGTGTCTGCTCGTTCTCGTACTCATGGGCCCATTGGCCGCCCGCAGACGGGGCGGCGTCTAGGACTAAATGCTCGACCCTCGATTGGGTCCTGAGCCATGCAATTCGGGTGTGCTTGTGATGGTTTGCGAACTGCAGCTCGTCGCCCGCCATCAAGCAATCCACTAGCAGATTCACTGGCGAGGTCTCAGCGTAGAACGACGACACACGCTCGAGATAGCCTAGCAGTTCGCGGTCCCTGACTGCTTCTAGCAGGTTTGTCCTTGTGTATGGCAACAGCAATTGGTGAAGGTATTCGTCGGGATGCGGTCCAAAGCGCTCACAGTCGTAGTACGGAACGTTTCCCTCGAGAACATAGGACAAAAACATGGCCGCCGGCCCAGACCCGACTACGACGGCCGTGTACCTCATGTCATAAAGTGTTGAGAAGGTTGGAGAATTTTTTGTGCATGGTGTCTCACTCGGCCCCAATCAGCAAACCATATTTGTAAGCGTTGCGCCGCACACCCATTCACGTGCTCAGGCCGGTACCCGAACGAAACAGGCCGGAGGTGATTCGGCCCGGTGAAATTGTTTGCTTGCTCAGCGGCGTGATGGCAGTGACGTCGGACGGGCGGTGAGGCGCCAAGATAACGGGTCGATAAGACGGGTAATTTTGAATCATGCAGGACTATGATGTCAGAGTAGCGAAGATGAAGTTCATTTAGTGAATTGCCGGGTAAAGTTTTCCACGGCTACTGCGGTTCTAATTGTGATGCGCGAAATGATGGCGAAATGATAGCGAATAGCGGTGGGTTTCTGAGGGTGCGATGACTAAGCCGTCGTAACCAGATTGAGCAGCCTGGCCGCAATTCTCTTGGTATACATGTATACACAAGCCAGACGTTAACAAGTAACTTCAACTCGCCATAACCGGTGGTTACAGCTGCCTAGTTCCTGCGTGTGTATGCATTCGTTGATGCACTGGGCCGTGTGGGGCGCCTTGTCTATATTACCACACCGAGTGTACTCAATTCATCGTGAAAGGCCTAACTCGACGGCCAAGAATCACCGATTCGTTCCTGAAAACACGCAATAACACCTTTCAGGCCCCAGGTCTCACTCCCCGCGATTTGCATTCTCCAAGCTCTATTCGTATATGGCAAGATGACGCCATAGTGGCAAGACGACGGGTGTTTTACAGTACGTATCTCCGCCTCTGCCCTTAGCCACTACTCTACGTGTAACACGTTAAGCTGGCCCTGAAAAATTCTTTACCCGTGTAGATCGATTGCTGCCGATCCGATGATCGAATGCAGCATCTCTTCCACGCGCATTTCCTAATTATACTCCGTCCGGGGTAAACAGCCCGAAACTCAAATTTCATCCAAGACCGTACGGGGTCCGCCTTGCGCTGGAACCGTGTAGCGCCCGTTGGTATTCGCCGTCAGTAGCACTCAATAGCATTGCTGACTCTGTTGCTTCACCTTAGTTGCTTCCACCTATACTTATTGCTCCACCTACGTTTACCCTCTCAGGCTATTTGCTTGCTTTCCACGTGACTCCTCACCCCAGTGTAGGGTCATGTCAAATCCAAAGACTACTAACATGGCACAGCCCTGCAGCTAAATCCCTATCGCCTATCTTGCACATCTCTAACGCCGCTATCTAATCCCTCACTGAGACCATCTCATCTCCTGCAGTAACGAAACACAGTACCAGCTTAAAACACTATACGCCCAAAACAGACCACGGCACCACTCCACCTCGTGCTCACTGTAACAGCCATATAACATGCCTCGCGGGTAGCTTACAAATACGCCGAACGTATATCGCCGAGGCCTTCTATAGCCGTACCTTATCGGTGCATGGAAGCCAACAGCGCTGGCCGAATTCCAGTGATACTCAGCACCTTAATCACCCACACTTCCCCGGGGTCTGTGCAAACACCTGTCAACGGCGGGTTTCGGAAAATTACCCGGGTCGGTCAGCCGTGCGGCGGCGCGCGTATCGCTTAGCGTGCCTTTTAGGGGACGGAACGGCACTTCGGCACCCGCACTCCCCACCGCCGATAGCATCAGCAAGGAAGTATCAGCGAGCGATCGCACCTTTGTTACTAGTTTGAAAGCTGTGTCCACCTGAAAACATCAACAATACCAGCACGAGACTGATGCTCATGTTACTGTCTGTACGAGGAAAACTAGGAGATTTGACCTACGGCCAGGGCGTCGCGACCCCAGATTACACCACGTGACCTGTTACCACCCGACCCGGGGAAGGCACAGCGGCGATGGGACTACTCGGGGCGTGGAAAAAATATTTTGGATTTTATTTGCTTTTTGCCGAAATTGGTCAGGTTACCATAGATAAGGGTCCGAATATAAATAGGCTTCCCACTCCCATCCTACACTAGTTACTATACACGCATATTAATACAGAGGATAGATGAACAGACTGCCGAGGACTGGACCTGCAAGGCTTCCCGCCGCTATGCTGCTACGGGCCATTTCCTCGTCTGCACACAAAAATAGCCTGGCTACTATGAACGGGCTACCTATTCCGGAGCCCAAGCAGCTCATTCCCCCAAACTCGCAGCCAGAGTTTCTCAAATACCTATCGCTCAACGACCTTACCTGCTTCATGGCCTTGTCCATCATGACCTCACCGAACCTACTGAAGTTGTCCACCAAAATCATGCCGTATGTGCCCAACTTCCTCATCAAGACCTTTGTGTACCCCATCTACTGCGGAGGCGAGAACTTTGACGAGCTCGTCAAGAACGGCGAGAAGCTACTCAAGCGAGGTTTTGGAAACATGATGGTCTCCTACTCCGTCGAGGACGCAGAGGGCAACAAGGGTGCCATGCTAGAGCAAGTGATCCCCCAGGTTCTGGGTTCCGTCGACCAGGTCCTGGTCAAGCATTACCAGATGGCTGAGCAGAAATACCTATCTGGCGAAACCGCCGTGAGCCCCACCTCGGGCTACATTGCCCTGAAACCTACAGGGCTCATGTCTCAGGCCACGGATATCCTGCGAAACTTTGATAACCCGGCATACGCCGAGAAGTGGCAGGCATACCTGGACGTGTGTCGAACCATCTGCCGACACGCTGACACGTACGGCCAGGGCAAGGCCGTTATTGTTTTTGACGCTGAGAAAAAGGTCCTTCAACGAGGTGTCTATGAGGCTCAGCGGGTCATGATGCGAGAGTTTAACCGAAACGGAAAAATGGTCGTTGTGGGAACCATCCAGATGTATCTACAGGATTCCCTTGACCAGCTCAAACTCGAGATGGAGCTGGCCAAGAAGGACTCTTACCAGATTGGCATGAAGCTGGTGCGGGGTGCCTACCTCCACTCCGAACCAGACAGAAACGTCATCCACCTCACCAAGGAGGACACCGACAAGTGCTATAACGAGGGTGTCAAGATGATGGTGGACAACATTATCGATGGCTGGAACGGCGAGGCCACTGAAGTTGACGGCTGCCGACCTGTTTCCGGTCGAGTTATTGTGGCCTCTCACAACGAGGAGTCTGCCGCCATCGTTGACGAGCGAATCAAGAACGAAGCTCCAGCTGGTTTCGACCTCGTCAAGGACGAATCCATCGTCTTTGGCCAGCTGCTGGGCATGGCTGAGGACCAGGGCCAGGAGCTGTCCAAGCGTGGCCGAAAGGTCATCAAGTACGTCCCATGGGGGCCAACTGGCGAGACCAAGGACTACCTGGTTCGACGGCTGCAGGAGAACGGCGACGCTGTCCGAGAGGGCGGCTGGGCCTACTTCAAGTACGGACTGTCTGAGCTCGTCGGGCGAATCCGAGGTTAATTTATTGCACGAAAGTGCCGGGCGCGCATATGCCCGTTTGCATGAGAAACGAACCGTACATACTAATCTAATACCTTACTACCAACTATAAAGTTCATTCAGGTACATCAGAGTATAAAACAGCCTGCACTAACAGCGCATGCCGGCCCACAATCAAAGGTCTGCATTCGTGATCCATCATGTGCTGTTCTAGCCACAACAGCTAGAGGGACTTGTCCAACAGCGCGCATTGACTTCAGAAAATATCAACCAATCAGACCAGGGTCTTCGATCGCGATGACTAACATCTACATGCAGAGGAACCTCGCGTTGTGCCGCTTAGCGATACAATTACTAGTATGTTTATGCCAGCACCCACGTAAAATGGCGCACCCTAGACTCTACGCTTCACGCAACATGCTCACGTGAAGGCTATTGTTATCGGCTACGCATTCAGGCACAACCTTATCGCCTCGGCTAAATTCCAGCGCTAAATTTAACCCAGTATGTCTCAGACATGGTTCACTGCCAACTACCGAGCCGTCCTTAACAGTATCACCGCCACATTCTGTTTCGATTTAGCTTAGCGATCAGATCATAGCTCCTCCCTATAGATCGCCGCCTCATGCACTGCGCCCTGCAAATCGGTCTAGACTGCTCAGCCCTGCCGTACTGCCGAAGTGTAGATATATTTACAGCCGGCGCCAGGAGGAAATGTAAGCACCAAAGTGTGAGTACCTGTACATGATGGCAAATATGAAGAGATGTGACTGATATGAAAAAAATGTGCCATCGCGTCGTTGATTACGCAGGGAGCGATTGTGTCTCGCCTTGTCCGTAACCCTAGCCCCCACCCTTACCCACATCTATCCAGCAATTCATCAGAGCCCCTCTACACGGGTAGCTTGCTAATCCAGTTAGTTTCGATTCTCCCGTTTTTGCGGATTCACAGTTTGTTAGGGCGACGCAATTACACCACGTGATTGCTGTTTGCCTTGTTTTTCATTGTTGTCCGTGCTATTGCCTTGTCACAGAGTCGCAGGAGATTGAGGCGTTTGCAGTAGTAGGCGTACGCCTTATTAGCAATGGTGGACTTGGAAGAACACAAAGACAAGATGGGCGAGGCCGTGAAGTCGTCGTCCCAGCCTGTTGCAAGCGATCTCACGGACATCAAGGGAGTTCCGCCGACGTCAACGCCTCAGGCCGAGTACGAAGCTAAGGGCGGCGATGCTGCTCACCAAAGCGGTACCAGTGAGAGAGAGATGAAGAAACAAGTCCAGTCACACGTGAGCGAGCAGGCCAAGAAGCACCACGATATTCACATCAAGGACGACGATGTTAAGGCGGCAGAGACCCAGTTGAAGGCCGAGGGGAAGCATCCAGAGGTGAGTATCCAGTAAGTCCGAGCGAGCCCGAGCGTAGCGAGGGCATCCTCGGCATGCTGATGTTTCTATACATGTCTATGCGGTCATGCGACATCACGGCCCTGGAGACTGATGAGCTGAGCTTGGCGATTCACATCTGTCTCTATGAGCGGCTTTTACGAGATGACGCGTCGTATTAATGTCATACGTGATAGGCTGCCAATCAGCTGAGAGATCAGCGTGGGCTATATCGACTACGAACGAATGGTAATCGCAATGTTTCACCACTTCGCATGGTCAGAATACTCAAGAGGAACCAACTAACATAGACTAAATCCGAGCCGGCTCATCCAGATAGGGTACGTATACGATGATGGAACTGGTGACAGATAAACAGCTGGCGAAGAGAGCACATTGCTGTTTACCGCTGTAACGAGACCGAAAAAGTGAATGGAGAGAGCTGAGTATTGCTCGCGATTTCTCATTATGCTCGGAATTCTTGAAGTCGAAACTAACCTAGCCCGCCCCACCACCTCCAAACGGAAAGTCACCGGCGAGCCCTGCGCCAAGCGGCAGCTTGACCCCAGGCTCGGCCAAGCGACATGCTCCTCCGCCACCGACTACACCGCCACCACCTGTTCCAAACCAGAAGCAGGCCCCGTCCCCGTCCCCGGCACCTAGAGCTTCGTTGCCAACTCCCCCTAATCACGCATCGCCTCTGCCGCAGTCTCAGGCGCCACCTCAGGCGGCCACTCCTAAGGCTGGCGAGACAAAGAAGACTGCCGAAAAACCCAAGGAGGATGGTAAGGTTAGCTCCTCACTGGACCCGGAGCTGGTCAAGCGAAAGGAACGAGAGGCAAAGGCCGCCCACACTCATAAGGCCGTGGTTCCAGAATATATCGGCTGGAAGGAAGTCGGAGGCTGGGAGGAGAGAGACAAGCTCACCAGTGATGAGGAGGCGCGTGATCTTCTCCAGCGATCCACTCTTATTGAGACTTATGTCTCTGAAAAGTACTACGGCGACTGGTACCACAACACTGCTTTGATTGTTGTTTCCAGTTTTCTTTCTTGGCTGATTGCTCGTCTAGGCGGTGGCATTGCGTGGCTCACAATTATTCTGGCGTTTACCGCTACCGCCTACCGAACTAGTATTCGACGACTGCGACGAAATGTGCGGGACGACATTGCGAGAGAGATGGGACTCAAGAAGTTGGAGACCGATACAGAGTCGCTCGAGTGGATGAATTCGTTTTTGGTCAAGTTTTGGCTGATTTACGAGCCAGTTTTGTCGCAGACTGTCGTGGGTACTGCCAACCAGGTGTTGGCCGGCTCCACCCCTGGTTTCATTGATTCTCTCACTCTGGACACTTTCACTCTTGGTACTAAGCCACCGCGAATTGACCACGTTCGAACTTTCCCAAAGACCGATTCGGACATTGCCGTCATGGACTGGAAGTTTTCGTTCACGCCCAACGATACTCAGGACCTCACTGCGAAGCAGCTCAAGAACAAGGTCAACCCCAAGGTTGTTCTTGCCGTGCGGTTGGGCAAAGGTTTTGTGTCTGCCGCCATGCCAATTCTTGTTGAGGATATGTCCTTTTCTGGTCTTATGCGAGTCAAGATCAAGATGATGACCTCGTTCCCGCACGTGCAGACAGTCGACGTGTCGTTTTTGGAGCCACCGAAATTTGATTTCGTTTTGAAACCTATCGGTGGTGAACATTTTGGTTTCGATATTAAAGTTATTCCTGGTTTGTCTGGCTTCATCACTGAGATGGTGCACGCTAATCTTGGCCCTATGCTCTACGCTCCAAACGCTTTCCAGCTCAATATTGAGCAGATGCTGGCCGGTGCCGGTGTCGATTCCGCTATTGGTGTGCTCGCCGTGACTGTGCACTACGCCAAGGACCTGCGAGGCTCCGAAGCTATTGGTAATACTGTCGACCCATACATCAAGTTTGCGTTCAACGAGCGTGAAGAGCTTGCACGAAGTGAGATCAAGTCCAACGTCAAGAACCCAGTGTGGAACGAGACCAAGTACCTGCTGGTCAAGAACCTAAACGAGGTCCTTTCCATGACTATTGTCGATTTCAACGATTTCCGAAAGGACAAGGTTATTGGTGTTGTGAACTTCCCTCTAGAGACTCTCAAGGACAAGCCTGATCAGGAGTCCATTACCTCTTCTGTTCTTTCCGCTGGTAAAGATCGAGGTGGACTATGTTATGATATTCGTTACTTCCCGGTTCTCGAAGGCAAAACGTTGGAGGATGGCACTATCGAGCCCCCACCAGAGTCCAACACTGGCATTGTTACCTTCACCGTTCACCAGTGCAAGGACCTCGATGCTAAGGCTTCCATGGTTGGCCAGCTGTCTACATACGCTGTGATGCTTGTCAACGACCGTGAAATCAACAAGTCCAAGGTTGTCAAGCGATCGAACGACCCTGTTTGGGACGAGCGATACGAGTTTCTGGTCACAAACAAGAACAAATGCAAGCTGACTGCTATGATTAAGGACTCGCGAGGTCTGGCTACTGATCCGGTTGTGGGCAAGTACTCGGTTAATCTTCAAACTCTACTTGCCGCTGGTGAGAACGGCCAGGACTGGTTCGACCTGACTCCTACCGGTCGAGTGCGAATTCGAGCTACCTGGAAGCCAGTTGGCCTCAAGGGTGCTGCCGGTGGTGCAGCTACCTATGTTGAGCCCATTGGAGTGATGAAGCTCCACATGAAGTCTGCCACCAACCTACCCAAGCTTGATAGAGTTTCCAAGCTCGATCCATACGTGCGATTGTTTGTTGGTGGCTTCCAGAAGGCTCGAACTGACGAGCTTACTGCCAACAATGAACCTGAATGGGACGAGTTCCTGTACGTGACTGTGCAGCACCCGTCTCAGAAACTGGAAGTCGAGGCTATGGATGCTGAGAGAATGGGCAAGGATCGAACTCTGGGTAAGTTCCAGCTCAACATTAGCGAGTTCATCAAGCAGAACGAGCTGGGAGAGTACCTGGCCAGTGACGTTCACGAGAAAACTGGCCAGCTGGTTGTGCCCAAGAAGTCAAACGTGGGCCGGCTCCAGTACTCTGTACAGTTTTTGCCATCCATCATTGTCAAGGACCCTGAGGAGGCCAAGGCCGAGAGAGAGGAGGAAGAGCGAAAGCTTAAGGAGAGACAGGAGCTCATTGAGAAGGGCGAAATTGATCCGAAGAAGGAAGCTGAGGAGGCTGCCAAGAAGAAGGCCGAGGGCGGAGAGGAAAAGAAGGAAAAGATGGATGACGATGAGCCCAAGAAAATTGACATGCCTCTTGATGAGCAGATAAAGTTCGACTCTGGTGTTTTGCAGCTCAACATTATTAGCATTGAAGGCGCTGAGAGTGACAGTTTTGCCTTCATCAAGGTCGACGGCTCCAACAACGCCTCGTGGACTTCTGCTAAGCTCAAGGGTGCTCGAGTTAAGATCATGGAGAACAGTGAGATGATGGTCAAGGAGCTTGAGTGGTCACAGATTCAGTTTTCTGTTTCCGGCAAGCGAGACGCTAAAAAGGAGGAGGACTTTTACGCGACCCTCAGCATTCCCACCCTCACCTTATTGAACGATTCTTATCACAAGGATAAGGTTTACACTCTGTCTAGCAAGGCGGGACGACCGGTCAAGATTGCTGTTCGGGCTCGTTACTTCCCTGTGCCGATGGAGGTTGACCCTGCTGAAAGCATCAATAACATGGGTCTGGTTCGAGTAGATGTGCTTGAAGCTACTGATCTTCCAGCCGCGGACCGATCAGGCAAGTCCGATCCCTACGTGGTGTTCAGATACAATGGCCAGAAGCTGTTCAAGACCAAGACACAAAAGAAGACCCTAAATCCTGTCTGGAACGAGTTCTTCGAGGCCGAGATTGTCAACAGACAGAAGGACGTTCTGCGGGCCGAGGTTTACGACTGGGACATGGGTCCAGCCGAGGACGACTTTTTGGGTGCAACTGAAATCGACTTGGCCGGGTTAGAGCCACTTCAGCACAAGACCGCTAATCTCAAGCTGGACGGCGAGAAGGGTAGCATCAAACTGAAGATCAGCTTCAAGCCTCAGTACGTTGCTCGAAAGCTCAAGTCTAGTGACTTTGGCACTACGTTTGCAGGCACGATCGGACCTGCTGGTAAGGTGCTGAGCCATGTTGGCGGTGGCGGTGCCAAGGTTGTTGGTGGAGGCGCTGCCGTGGCCGAGAAGGGTGGCAGCCTGTTGAAGAACACGTTAGGCCGAAGCGTCGGTAAGGCGAAGGGTATCATTGGTGTTGGAGGTGCAACAGCGGCAGCAGGCGGAGCAGCAGGTGGAGCGGCTGCGGCAAACGGAGCTGCTGACGAGTCATTTGATTTTGAAACTCAAAGCAACGCCAGTCTGTCGCCGCACAAGACCACCCAGAGTGTTGCTAATGGCAATGTGAAGGCTGGCCAGGTGACTGTCATTTCCGCTGAGGGCTACGAAGCCAACAATCTGCAGGTGCGTGTGTACCTGGCGACCAACAAGAAAGAGAAGGAGATTTTCAAGAGTAAGGCTGCCAAGTGTGCCGGTGAACTGCGAATTGATGAGTCCATCACGTTCAAGGCGGCCACAGGCTCGCAGATCATTTTCCGGGTCAGAAACCACCACAGCTTGGGACGAGATGAGGAGCTGGGCGAGGCCGTTTTGCCGTTGGCTGAACTGAATAATGAGGACCAGACTGTTTCGATTGGTACAGGCAAGCTCAATGTGTATTTGAGTTACCAGCACGAGGACTAATCTCGCGCTAAGACTGCCACTCCTTACAGATGTGTATTAGTCTAATAAAATATCACCTGATTTGTTAAGTTATTCTCCTGATTTGTGCCCGCTCAGACGTGGTGCTAGAACCGCTGCGAGTACGAACTGTGTCCATCATTTTTGAGAGGCGGTCTCCCAGCTGCTCAAATCGGTTGCTCGAAACTAGAGTCACGATTCATGTGTGGGGCTCCAGCCTCGAAGAATGCGGCGCCATTCCTCAATTTGATTAACGGTGTGCGCGTGCGAGACATTGTGACCAATTTTTGAGAGGCACCCTAGGATTTTAAAGTCACCAATGTTCTGTTCTGCCCTGGAATCAACGACTTGTGTAAATCTTGCGTCAGAGGTATAGCCAGTCATGAGTTTCCCGGCGAACATGGAGTGAGTTTCTTCAGTCCCTGGGGGTGTGCAACCTGCTTGAAGTGAGTAGCAGTCTGAATGTGAGACTCGCTATACGGTCGGTAATCGCAGTCTTTTATCGGGCAATTAGAAGAGCTTATGTGCGTTATCGCTTATCTTCATACGCGCTGGGAGATAAGCCGTTAGAATATGAGCGGTCTCTCACCATCACTAGAAGATATTAACCTACAAGACTTACGGCTGAGGTACTTGGGAATAGTTGGTCGAGTGCAAGGCGTTCGAATCGAGAAGGATGATTCGGAAAATGACCTGTTCGAGCTGAATAGCACCAAAACGGATAGAGATGACCCGGTTGCGCCGACACCATGGAGTCTTCCGCCAGAAGTCACAGAGATCATTTTCAAGCGGTTATATGCTTGCGAATTGTGGAAGCTGCGAGGACTATGTCGTATGTTTCGTGACATTGCTGACTCCAGGGTGCGCTTCGAATTGTGCGACTCAAGACTTGGTTCCAATTTGGGGTACTGGCAGCCAAAGCTGGAGGCCTTCAATGGACACATAGGAGGAGGCTTGCATGGCCAATGGTTTGTCGACGCTTCAGATCTCGCGACCGGGGGCTACGATGCTGTGCTGAGGAGAATGACTATTATTAATCACATCCAAGAAATAGGATTGGATCCTTTGACACAGTTACTGCATTACATGCACTCTAAGAGACTGCACAGCTCTTTGAGAGAAGCGAGTATGGTATATTACTTCAGCCCATGGAATGATGAGCTTCTGAGAACCTTGAGTCAGATTGCTTGTCTTGTAAGCGTTGAGGTACCATGCAACGTTGAACCGTTTGATTCCCTTGGCATAGCCAATCCGTTGCCCATTGGAAAGCATGTCAAAAGCATTAAGATCCGCGCAGAGTCGAATAGGCCGCTACAGTCATTTGGGTTCTTGCAGGTGGAGCCGGAAAATGATGTGGAACTCATAAACGTTTACTACAACCACAACGTGCACTTTTACGCAGATATGTCTCAGGGCGACTGGCAGCGGCTCAATATGCAGGTTGACTTCAACTGTCTCAAGAAATTTGCTCTTCAGTTCCGAAAGCTGACGTGCTTGGCGGTTAACATGGTTAGCATTGTTGGCGTACCAGAAGGCATGAAAGAAAGCGACTGCGTCCCCGCACATGTGGTGTTTGACGACAACTATCTTTTTGACGGAGGCAACTATAGTCGCCAGAAGAAGCGCTTGGAGAAACATTTGCATGGCATATCGCTCGGACTGCTAGCAGAGAGTCCGCATTTCTATACGTAGCAGTGTCAATTTCCTCAAGTCAAGTTAACATGTCAGTCTATTATACTATTCAATGTCAATATATGCACAAAATGTATCGGTCGTATCGACAAGCGAACCACCTACTTGATGTTGGCCAACCTGGTAGTGTTAAGATGAACGTTAACATCCAAGGTATCTGCCGAGTTTGCAATGGCATCTAGTCGCTGGTTCTGTCGAGTAACCTCGTCGTTTGTGGCGATTGCGAGCTTGTTGAGACGACTGGCTGCGGAGCCCAGAGCGGTAAGGTTAGACTCAATCTCATTCTCCATATCGTCGTCTTCAGAGTCGTGCTCAAACTGGTACTTTGATCGTTCTGTGGAACCCTTTCCGAACTGGTTTCTGTACTTCAGTGCTGTCTCGCTCTGCTCTAGGCCCTTTGTAACTCGCTGCTGCGAGTTGAATGCTTCCTGCCGTAGGGCTTCTCGTGTAGACTGTGCCTGCTGTCGATCCAGCTTGATCTGTTCCTCTTTCTCCTGCAGTCGTCTCTTCGAGGTGAATGGGTTGGATACGTGGACTGCAAACATTGACCTGTTGAGCGTCTTGAGTTCCTTGGCCTTATCCTCTGCGATTCTGTTCTGTGTGGTCGCCAGCGACAAGTTCCGCTCGGTGTTGGACAGCCTCTCTCCCTGAGAGCCCAGCATGCCAAGTGTGTTTCTACCACTCTCTTCAGCCTCGTTGGCCAGGCGCAGTGCGTTTCGCGTAGACTGCACTGATGCTTGCTTTGTGAATCTGATCTGACTCTTGATAGCCTCCACGTCCTCATCCTCTTCCGTCATTTGCTTCTGCTCTTGCTCCTGTTCTGGGACATAGTCTCGGTTTAGGGTGGAAGACGTCTCGAACAGCTCGTCTTCAGGAGGAATCTGTGACTGTGGCTTCTGCATAGCTGGGCCAGCGTTCATCATGGTGGATCTACCAGCAAAGCCGCCCTTGTTCGCGCTCTTGAACAGCTCGTTTCTGTCCGCGTCGTCTTCTTCTTTGGCGGCTCGAGATCCGAATCTGTTGGAGTACTGCTGCTCAGCAGCTGCGTATGGGCTGGCAGATGCACCGTTTGTAGAGCTGTTGCCATATGAGTTGGAACTGCCGTATGAGTTGCCGTATGAGTTGCCCCCGCCATACGAGTTACCACCACCGTTGCTAGCACCATACGAATTACCGGCGCCATAAGAGTTATTGCCACCGTACGAGTTTCCACCATCGTACGAGTTTCCACCACCGTAGGCGCTCGCGCCGCCATAAGACGTATTAGCACTGGCATAGGGGTTGTTCACAGCAGATTCGCTCCGGCTGCCAGGCTGGTAACCAACGTTGGCCTGAGCATAGGGATTAGCTGGCGTAGTGCCACCAGATCCCGGGCCTGGTGGCTTTCCTCTATTGGCTGTAACCTCCTTGGCGTAGTCGGAGTACTGCGAGAACTTTGAGGGCCGCGAGTAGCCGCCTCCGACAACCACGCCGTTCTCTTCGAGGTACTTTCGGTTGTCCTCGTGAGTGGGCTCTTTCTTCTTTCCAAACATCTTCTTCATTTTGTGTGGTGCTCGATAACGATAAACGTACCAGCTATATATAGCAGTGCCCCTGTCGTTTCAAGTAAGGGTGCAGTGGGTCTGCACGCCAAATGGTGGGTGACAGAGCCGAGCCGAGGGCGCGTACGGTGGGGAGCGATTCGGTGCAGGATACAGAACACAGAAGTAGCACCACGCAGGGGTCAATCGAAACTGAGAATATTAGCGCATCACGTGATAGGCTTCTTTGGTCCAACATGGCAGACAGTTGTTAGCTTATTCTGAAGTGAGGATGTTTTTTATGAGAGAGTGAGCTGCTGTACGACTCCCATCTGCCTAGGGGTGTGCAATACAGCGGCTAAGAGAACTCTGCTAGCCGACGCGGTGCGGATGTGGCGGTGAGAGGTTGTTTGGCATGGCCGGTAGAGTGCCTCAGGCGAGTTTAACGCTCAAGCAGTTCTTCTGTGGATAAACTGATGTTCATATGTTCACTACATGTAGTGGGTATATTTTTTGCATATGACCCTCACCAACAGCTGTGCTCTGTTCAGTTGCATGCATTTAATTAACGCTGAGTGATTTATACACAGTAACTCTTCTGTATGACTCTATCTGCTTCAAACAGCTGTCGACGACTTTACCACAAATTGAATAAGTGTGGTCATATCACGTGCAACTTCATTTACAACCTTGATGGGAGTGAGGCTGGCCGCCACACTGCATACAATGAAATTTGTGGCACTTGTCAGCGGAGGCAAGGACTCCTGCTTCAACATTTTGCATTGCCAGCGGCAGGGCCATGAGCTCGTTGCGCTGGCCAACCTTCATCCGCCATCTGTCACCACCGACGAGCTGGATTCCTTCATGTACCAGACAGTCGGCCACCACGCGCTTGATCTGTACAGCGAGGCCCTTGGGGTGCCCATGTACCGGGCGCCTATCAATGGATCTTGTTTGGTTCAATCATTGGAGTATTCCCCGTCGTCTCAGGATGACGAGACCGAGGACTTGTATACGCTGCTAAGGACAGTGCTCGAGAGTCATCCCCAGATCAAGGGCGTTAGTGTAGGCGCGATCCTGTCGACGTATCAGCGAACGAGGGTAGAGAACGTGTGTCAGCGGCTTGGCCTGGTCTGTCTGGCGTATCTGTGGCAGCGATCGCAAGCGGAGCTGTTGGATGAGATTGTGAGCTCGCAGCTGGATGCCCGGATCATCAAGACCGCGGCCATTGGTCTAGATAAGAGTTTCTTGTCGCGGTCCCTAGCAGACGTGAGAGAAGATCTGATAAGACTCAACGGCATGTACGATTTGCATCTGTGTGGCGAGGGTGGAGAGTACGAAACGTTAGTTCTGGACGGACCAAGCTTCAAGAAACGGCTGCTGCTGGATATGGCACGGTCAAAAATTGTGGACCAGCCGAATGATCATGTTTCGTACATCTCCAACGTCACGGTCACCTTAGAAGACAAAGAGCCAGAGATTAACCTGTCGCTAGTTCTCAAGGAACGGGTTACAGTTCCTCCAATTCTGGAGGAACGGTTCGCACGGGTCCACAAAGCACTGGATGACTACTACCCACGACACGAAACGATATCCCTGAAACGGACCTCGGTCAACTTAACCTCTGATCACGGACAGCTGGCCAGCTCGAACCGTTCCGGCGATCACGTCACCATTAATAACGTTTGCATTTTTGGACTGGACACTGTCGAAGAAGAAGCAGAGGCAGTCTTCTCCAAGCTTATCTCCCTACTAGCGGTCTACAAGATGACGGCGTCCAACCTGACCTTTGTGTCTCTTCTCGTGTCGGACATTTCCATGTTTTCCGCCGTCAACAGCATATACGCCAAATACCTACACACGGGTCCCAACCCACCCGCTCGACAGTGCATTCAATCAAAAACTCTACACGGCTGCCGAATACAAGTCTCGGCGAGAGCAGTCGCTTTGCCTAATCAGAAGCACCACAATGGACTGCACGTTCAGGGCTTGAGTTACTGGGCTCCGGCAAACATTGGTCCTTACTCCCAGGCAATCAAGCCAGTCAACGACAGCGTCATTTCTCTGGCTGGCCAGATTGGACTTGTCCCAGCAAGCCTCGAGATTGCTACAGACGTCGAGACCCAGGGAGTACTAGCCCTTCAAAGCTTTACTCGAGTTCTAGAAGCCCTGGAACCTACTGCCTCCGGATTTGCCTCGAGCGTGGCATTTGCAACCACGGCAGAGTACGCTCGAATGGCCGCAGACATTTGGAGGAACTTCTTCACCACCCCTCAGCCGTTCCTGATAGCAGTCATTCAGGACCTACCGCGAAATGCTGTCCTCGAATGGACGGGTTGCGGCGTGAACTCTCCGCAAGTCCAGTCGCTCGTTGACGACTACGAGGATGATTACGTTTGGCCCGTGAAATTCGACTCGACGGCCTGTTATTTTGGAAAAACAAGCATTCTCACCACTACAGACCTTTCCCGGCTTTCAAAGCCTCACACTTGGTCCACAATTTATACAAAGTCTGTGGAACTGCTGACTAATGTCGATGTGTCCAATTCAGAGATTGTCTTGGTTTCTGAGTTGTACACTAGGGAAATGGAACCGGTAGACGTTGCCGCTGTCATCCGGTGTGACGATTAGCACGAAAGATATTACGAACAATGTACCCATATACTCATTAATTACGGCGCTTAGCCTAGTAGTGCAATTTCGCTTGATGACGCACGGCCTTGTGCTGGGACTAATATCCCATCATCACTATATAATCCCACATCGCCTTACTCTACGACCAACGGAACGTTAGACACTATGGCCACTCATCAGTTTAAAGGACTCGGAGCTTTGGACAAGGTGTACGATGGTGAGTTTACCAGCGGCTATTTGAAGACTCTCTCGAAAGACCGGCGCTAAATCAGCCGACAGCCGAAGAGTCAGGTTTGTCGGCTTGAGGCAATGGTTTTAGAAGCCAATTGCGGTGGTTAACGTTCTTATCGATTAGTTGCTGGTCGGTGAAGTGGGCCACCTAGTTTGAAAGGCGAAATGTGCAGTTGCGGTGCTTATGACTAAGTTGTCCAACTGACCCCTCTGCTGCGCTCAGTGGGCTAACTGACAAGGCTCGAAACTGAAGGTCGCAATCATCCACGCTCGATGGAACGATAAGATTATCCAGGCTCTTGTTGAGGGTGCTGTGAACAAGATGCTCGCTCTAGGTGTCGACAAGGAAAACATCCACATCACCTCTGTCCCAGGTAGTTACGAGTTGCCATTTGGAGTCAAGACGTGAGTATAAAGATATAACGGCTGGGGCTTTATGAAGATCATGTTGAACCATCTTCCTGCTAGACAAGATTTGTCAATGGGCCTTCGTTAGCTGAACTCGTTAGCCACCATCTCAATTGCTCTGTTCTGAGTGGACTTTTACATCTTGGGTTATCAGAGTCTAGGCTATGGCTCCTTTCGCAGGCCCGCACAGGGATTCATCTAATCAAGGGTCCACAAGCACAACCACAACAAGTACGACGCTTACATCGCCGTTGGAACGCTGATCAAGGGCGATACTATGCATTTCGAATACATTGCCGACAGTGTGTCACACGGCCTGATGAAACTGCAGAGTGAGATTGAGACGCCCGTCATTTTTGGTTTGCTCACATGTCTTACCGAGGAGCAGGCTCTGGTTCGAGCTGGATTGGCACCAAACGGACACAACCACGGCGAAGATTGGGGTGCCGCTGCCGTCGAAATGGGCTACAAGTGGAGTCACGGTTCCGACTAGCTGACTAGGCAGGCTAATTGACGAATACATCTATCTGATCACATGGTCGTTGAAAAATGCATTACTATGGTCGTTGCTTACGTTGTAGTACAGCGCGGGCATAGGCAACAAGAGGTAGCTACTCGTCACATTCTCAAAATCACGAGCGAATTGCTCGTGGTTACACTCTCGTCCTGGCCAGTGCCTTCTTCTTCTGCTGCCTGAGCACATCTCTCCGCCTTCTCCTAGACTCTCGGTTCCACTCTCCTCGCTTCTTGTAAAATTCTTCCTGCCATTTTTCCACCTGCAGGTTTCCTAGCTTCAGAACTTTATTCAGTTGTGTCTGTGCACTCAAGAATGGCGAGTCTGCGTGAGCAAAGAACAATCCTCGTTCCTGCTTGACGATTACCGGCCTGATTATTTCCTTCTTCTCGATAGGCTCATTGAACTTCTCCTGCATCGTCAGGTCTAGATCATCATCGTCCACCAGAGAACCAAACAGGCCACCACCGCTGCTAGGACCTGTGTTCAGCAATGACCTCAACTTGGTCACTTCACTCTCCATTTCCATATTCTCATCTTCCTCATCATAGTGATGATCATATTGGTTGTAACTTTCGCCATCAGCGACAACTTCGAAATCATCCTCGTTTCCATATCCTTGTCCATTCTTTAGCAGATCGGCATTCTGAATGTTAACCTCCTCGGCCAGTTCATCGATATCCATCTTGGCTTCGCTCATACCCAAAATGGAATCCAGGATATTCAAATTCCTATCCTCCTCTCCGGCCTCTTCAACGACAGCGTCGTCTTCCTTGGTAACCAGCGGCTCTTCCTTTTTCTTCTTCTTGAATACCTGCACAACTCCGCCCTGTGAGTTAAGCCACTGTCCATTCTTGTACTCAAAGGAAAGCATTGTTAGTGGCTTCTTCATGTATCCCCAGAGTTTTTGTTTTCTGCAATTCAACACAGTCTGTTTTCCATCTTTCAGCACACGAATCGTCATGGGAAACTCTTTCGACCTAGGCGCAGCCCTCTCTCTTCCAG
Source organism: Blastobotrys robertii (assembly GCA_030564385.1). NCBI lineage: Eukaryota > Fungi > Ascomycota > Dipodascomycetes > Dipodascales > Trichomonascaceae > Blastobotrys > Blastobotrys robertii. Next base: position 45,925 of record JAJLUQ010000038.1, read on the forward strand.
CAATAATACCCTTCTCCTTCACAGGCTTTGAATATTTTCTCTTGAGTTGATCATGCGTTAGGCTTGGGTCCTTCCTCTGCTGGTCTAGTTCCCACTGCTCCTTGTAATCCAACTTGGCTTCCTGAACTCTCAAGGTTGATCCCTTGTACTTCTTTCCATTGAATGCGGCCTTCAAATTCTCCAGCTCTTTCGGTTCTATGCGCAGTGTCATGAATCCGAAATACTTTGAATCCGTAGGTTTCTGCTTCAGCTCCAACTTCTTTTCAACCGTCCCGTACTTCTCCAGTCGCGCATGGAAATCGTCTAGGCTCTCGGCCAAAGACTGAGATATGTCTCCAATGTATAGTCGAACTGTGCTCATGTCACCAGCCGCTGCGTGTATTGATTAGTAGTGCAGATAAGGCTCGCGGTGATGCTTTTGAAAAATTAGCGCCGCCAGTGGTGCGGCGGCAACAATAACCAGTGTGAGCGCGTAACTCTTTCGCCTAGTCGTAATCTGTGAACATTCACCTGAAAAGGAAAAGAACCACCGATGAGAAAATAGTCAAGGCAATGCAACATCCTATAGCGATATCTACGAGGTCTCGCCGCCTCTCAGTTTCCTCCTCTGGCCTTTCTTCCAGAGTGTCTTTCATCTCACTCAACACATCACCTAAAATCCGTATCGCTCGTTTCATTCTCTCTAGCCTTTTCTGATCCGCACTGCTGAGGTTGGCTTTCATGTCTTCCAAATCCACATCTGGAGCAGAAGTGGTGATGTGTTCGTATTCACAGAACATGCTTTCACAATACTGTTGTAAAGGCAAGTTGTCGCAGTTCTACTTGGCCCTTGAAATCAATGGGGCCCCGTTTATATATGAGTATGTACGCTTATGGTGCAGCGACCTCGTTATGCTACAGCCGTATCACGTTGGAGTGTGGGTGATGTCGTGAAAAACGCGCTAACCCACAACCACCATCCACACACACTATGGAGGATCAGGACATGGACAATGAGTACCCTACTCAGGGCGCAAACATTTTGGAGGTTCCTCTCGGAGACGGAGGAGAGGCCGTCACCATTGACTTGGACAATGAGCTGCCCGAGGATCCTGAGGAGATGTGTACGCTGTTGGAGAACGAAGGATGTGCTGGAGAGTACTGGCTGGCTATTGGTACTGCCTATGCCAGAAAGGGCCTGGTGGATAACGGAACAGAGGTGATGAATAAGGCACTGTCTTGTGAGTATAGTTCTATGGATGGAGTTGGTTGACGCCTGACGCGACTGGTATGACCTGCAGCTAAGCGCCGAAAGACACGTGAATCGAGGCTACCGGAGATGTGTGCGAAGAATCTGATGTGTTAAACATAGTAGTCTAAACCCCTATCTCTCTGGTCTCGCGTGGTGCAGTCATTGGAACTATAGAGATCATGTTTGGTCCCTGCGCTCGGATCGTCCGCCATACTAATCTAGCACCCACTCTCATCAAATCCGATAGCGACAGAATGCCATTCTATGGCTGCTTGTCTTGGATGTATCTGCGCCAACTGCGAGAGGCTCCCGTAAAGTCGTCCGACCCTGACGTCAAGACGAAAAACATCTTCCACAAGCAAGCCACCGACGTCGGTAACAAGGCCTTCGCTCTGGCTCAGAGTCTCGGACAGCCCTGGGGAGCAGCTGTTCTGGCGCGAGGTGCCTTGACACTCGCAGTGGGCCACCATGACGATGCTCTCACGGTCTTTCAGAACATACTCAACCAGTCTGGCCAGGCAAATCTGCTAGCCCAGCTAGGCAGAGCGCGAGTTTTGTACCAGAAAAAAAACTACAAGGAGGCACTAAGGCTGTACCAGAACGTGCTGGTTGGCAGGCCTAGCCTGAAACCAGACCCACGAATTGGCATTGGTTTGTGTTTCTGGAAACTAGGCGATAAGGCTCTTGCTGCCCAAGCCTGGGAACGATCGCTCGAGCTCAGCCCATCAATCCCCGCAAACACGCTGATGGGTCTCTACTATATGGATGCCGCCATGAGCAACATCGAAGCGGAGGACTTTCAGGAGAAGTACGCGACTGCGTTGAAGTATACACAAGCGGCGTACAAGCTGAATCCCAATTACTCTTCCGCTTCACTGGTTCTGGCTAGTTTCTTGTTTTCAAAGAAAAACATGCAGTCCGTCATCAAGCTCACTGAAAAGGTACTGGAGTTTAGTGACGTGCCCTCGCTCGTTCGAGATGGGCATTTTTGGATGGGACGGGCTTATCACAGCATGGAGGAGTACAGTCAAGCTTTGGAGTGCTATGCACTCTCAGCCGAGAAGAATAGAGACCCAGCGCACGTTCTGCCTCTTATTGGAAAGGGCTTGGTGCAGATTGCCCAGGGCCAGGATGGTGAAGCTATTTTGAGTTTTGAGAGCATTGTTCAAAACAATCCAAAAAGCGCAGAGGCCGTCTTCATGCTGGGTATTCTCAATGCCAAACTGGCCGGAAATGATCACAGAAAGAAGCAGATTGCTATTGCTACGCTAGAAAAGTATTTGCGTCTGGCTAAGGACCAAAATGACGTGCCGGAGATCGAGGCTCTGTTGACCTTGTGCTCTCTGACGGAAGAAGTCAGTGGGGACAAGAGTCTTGCGACTCTCGAGGATATCGTCAAGTATCACCAGCTCGAAGGAATTTCGGCTCAGATCTACAACAATATTGGCGTTTTCAACTATCTAAAGGGCAGATACGACCTTGCTAGAGAGCATTTCGACAAGGCCGCAGAAAGTCTGAGAAGCTCAGAGGAATACAGCAGCGAGGAAGGCGAAAGATTGAGTGTGACTGTCAAGTTCAACGTTGCTCGACTGAACGACGCGGAGGGCAAGATTGAGGAGGCCAAACAGGGATACAACGATGTTTTAGCCCAACGACCGGGATACATTGACGCGGAGATCAGACTTGCATACCTGGAAATCGTGCTGGAAGGCGATGCGACTGGCAAAGTCGAGGACCTCATCAAGACTAACCCAGAGAACCTCGAAGTTCGATCACTGTACGCGTGGTTTTTGAGGAGAAAGAGGCGTGGTGGAAAGTCCAATGATGATACGGAACACAAGCATCTCAAGGGAACTCTGGTGGAATACGACAAGCATGACTGCTATTCGCTGGTGGCGATGGGAAATATCTACCTTGCCGTTGCTAGGGAGATTAGAGCTAACAGTCCTGCTGACCAGGACAAGAAAAACAAGCAGTATGTCAAGGCTGCAGAATTGTTTGATAAAGTGCTGAGAATCGATCCACATAATGCGTTCGCCGCTCAGGGACTGGCCATCATTTTTGCTGAAACTAAGCGAGCTGAACTGGCGCTGCAGATTTTTGGCAAGATCAGAGAGACGTTGAACGATGTTTCTATATACATCAATCTTGGACACTGTTTGATGGACTTGAAGCAGTTCGCCAAGGCTGTGGAGTCTTATGAGATTGCGCTCAAAAAGTTTAACGACCCTCAGATTCTCTCACTGCTGGGGAGAGCTTGGTATGCACGTGGCCTGAATGATAAGAGTATTGATGGACTGAGAACTTCGCTGAGCTACTCTAGGCGCGCTCTTGAAGCTCTAGAAACCCCGGCTTTGCGGTTCAACGTTGCCTACGTGCAGTTTCAGATTGCTCAAGTTATTTTGCGATTACCAGAAAATCAGCGAAGCTTAAAGGACATCGAGGAGGCTTCCACTGGACTGGAGGAGGCTATCGTTATGATTCAAGAGGTGGCCAAGGGCAAGAACCCACCTTACCCCGCTAGTGACCTTGAGCAACGTGTGGCTATGGGTCAGAATACAATGATCAAGCAACTTGAGCGAGCCAAGCAGTCGCAGAAGGAGTACGAAGAGTCTGTTCAGAGCAAAATGGACGAGGCGCGAAAGGTTCATCAGGCAGCACAGAATAAAGTCGAGGAGGAAAAGCGAAAGACACAAGAAGCTCGTGAGGAACGAGAACGGCTTTTGGCGGAAGAGCGAAAGCGACTACAGGAGCAAGCTCGAGAATGGGCTATGCGACGTGCTGAAGAAGCTGATATCATCGAGCCCGAAGAGAAGGAGCCAAAGGAGAAGAAGAAGCGAGAGAAGGGACTCAAGAAGAACAAAGGAAAGCCTAAACTCTCTGAGGACTTTATAGATGACGACGAGATTGAAGACGAACTGGCTAGTGGCAGCGGTAGCGACAGTGATGGAGAGAAGAAGCGAAAGGAGCCTGAAGAGAAGCCTGAGGATAAGGGCGATGCTAAGAAGAGGAGAGTCATTGCTGATAGCGATGAAGAAGAAGAAGATTTGTTCGGAGACGACTCTTAAAGAGAAAGCGAGCCGCAAACTGTGAGTCTATCATGCTTACTTCCCAGTTCTGACAAAGGCAACTATATATCGTCTATTGTTCAGATGGGCAAACTTTAGGCTAAAAGAACTGTATGTAACATAATTTATTGAGATTGTCGTATGCTTTACGCCATAACGGATCTTACATCTCCTTTCAGAGAAGTACAATTTGTGCACAATATGACAGATAGTGGCAGTGATCATTACATAAAACTGACAAATGCCGAGATCTGCGGTGTGCATAAAATGTGTCAGTACTAAGCCGCGCTGGGACTTATGAGAGTTTAGTCAGTATTACAATTCGCGCCGCACCCCAAAACGGTAATCAGGTGCCATGTTCTTAGAAATCATTTCTCACCCACCATGGCATGACTTCGCGGTTTGAAATCACGATAATGAAGCTTGTAGTATTTATAGACGTTGTGTAGTCCATCATCAGCATCAGCAATTCACAAGCGCTCAAGCAAGGATACTCAAGCAATCAACATGAAAGGATTCAAGACACTCACCAAGCTCTTTACTTCGAACAGCAAGGCCACAGTTGCAGTCGTCGGACTCAATGGTCAGCTTGGCCAGCACATTCTCGAGGGCTTGAAGTACTTTAAACAGCACTACAACCTACCAATCCGAGCTCTGACTCGAGATGCCAGCCTAAAGGACACTGCCCATGTCAAGTACTACACAGTACCTTCTTTCACGGACCCATCCTTGGACAAGGCACTGGAAGGCGTTGACGTTCTCATTGACCTTACCAACCCCTATGTTGACTCGATTCCTCTAATTGACAGCGCTTCCAAGGCTGGCGTCAAGGTTTTTTTCCCATCAGAATTTGGTATCGCTTACGACGAAAACAACTACAGATATGAGAACGTTTTTGCCCCTAAGGCCGCTGTGGTGAAGCACGCTCGAGGAAAGGGCTTAAAGACAGTTCTCGTACGGGTTGGCTCCTTCGCCGACTGGGCTGCGAACCCATTCCTCTTCGGAATCGACACTGAAGCGAACACGCGATACGGGTTTAGCGGTGACAAGAAGGTCTCTGTTACCTTCCTTAAGGACATTGGTCTCGTCGTGGGGGCTCTGGCTTATAGGACTCCTTCTCAGCTTCCAGATCAGGTGAAGGTCCAAAGTGACGTTACCACTTCAAACGCCGTTGCTAAGGCTTACAAAAAGCCATTGACTGTCGGCGGCCCGGCCACGGCAAAGGACCTTATTGACGCTGCAGACAAGGCTGCAAGCGGGGACGTCGGTATGCCCGAGTTTGTCACCATTCTCCAGGCCACAGCCAACACCGATGTGAACGGGTTCCACTTTGACAAGGTTGATAATGAATTTGTCAACCCCGGCCAGTCTGTCTTCAAGTGGACGCCATTCGAGCCATTTATTAACAGCGCTTTTTAGTTATTTATAGATGATGTATTATGATTGTTCAAGTCGTTTCAAGACTCAGGAATAGGTCGTAGTTGATGCCTTGCACCGGCTGACCCGATAAAGGCCCGACCTCATCAGATCTCGCGCGAGTGGTCTCCGGTCGCGGAGTCTCCAGCCACCGCTATCAGGGATGTTGAGCTTATGGGTATAGTTTTATCAACAGCTCCGTTCTCGCCTGTTTGCAAGCTTTCTGAGTCGCAAACAAACGGTGTTAGCTAACTCCACACAAAGTCCTCAGACCTCAATTGACCCAGTAACGGTCAAGGTGACTTCTACCGCTCACTGCGACAGCCACTTTCTCATATCTTTCGCGGCCTGGTGCGTGTTCTTGTACAACTTCTGCTCGAAATTGTCCAGCTTGTACATAAACTCTGAAGAATCGTTGTACACACCGCGAGGATTCGAGGCGAAATCCGAGATCTCCACCGCCCGCTTCGTCAATGCCTCTACCATGATCGTTGAGAGTTGCTCCTCAGGGTCCATAGCCAACCACCGCTGCACCAACTTGAAAAACACAGGGCTCTGTGCGTGCAGATCAACATTGATGGGATCGGACTTTATCGAGTTGATAACCGCCGGGCTAAGGAACTGTGGCAAATTCAGAGTGACGAAGGACGTGTCCATTTCATCTGATACCGGCGTCAGATACAGGAGTTCTGCCAACCATAGCGGTAGCTCTACCTTTGTGTTCTCGGCCATATCAGCATTGCTCTCAGATCCATGCAAAAACCCCAGTCCTGGAACCGTGATCTGAAACGTGCAAGGCAGTTTCTGCCCGTCTGCAATGATGTCGTCTATGTTGTAGTACATCTTCCGAACGCGTAAAGCTAAAACTGGTCGCGTCGCGTCGCGGCTTATCGTGAACTGGTCGCCCACCACATCCAACAACGTAGGCCCTTGCTTACAGAATATTAGTAAATAGCGAGGCTGATTTACTAAAGCTGACGCCGACACGCTGCGACAATCTCCAAGCGCTATCGACCCCGAACGGAAGAAGCACAGAATTAGGCCAATTTGCGGAGGCCACCCACAGAGTGCTCTAGCGTGACTGGTACAACCACGAGGCGCCCGGATCTAGACGTCGCTAAGAAACAGTGACTGCCAATTCGTCCTGTTTGACCTTCCCAAAGATGAAGAAGCAAGATATCTCGCCCATGGTCCCGTCCTCTTCGGGAACAGTGACACGGCCGACGGGTGACTTTGATCCGACTATACCTGAAATCCTGCCACACTCGCAAGTGTTTTCTATTCAGGTAGGCGAGACGCTGTTTCGGCTGAGTGGCGCTTCACTGAGTTCAGATGGGCCATCCTACTTCACCAACTTCTTCCTTCCTCACAAGGACAAACCTGAAGATAAGAGGCCTACCCTATATCTCGACCGAAGCGCTCGAATCTTCCAGCACATTGCCCTGCATCTCCAGGGCTATTACTTGACCCCGAGAAGCGCCGATGACTTTGTGCACACATATGTCGACGCGGTCTACTACAGTCTCCCCAGGCTGTTGCGACAGCTAAACACGACAGATATCTTCATACAAATCGGCGGCACTTCGTTTATGATACCACGAGATCTGTTTTCCAACCCTGGTGACAGTCCCAACTTCTTTACGCTAGGCTATTCGACGTTTTTCAAAGGTGATCTGGGCCGAGTTGTCGTGGAAAAGAATCTAATTCGTCCACCGCCACTGGCCCCGCCCGCCGTCAACAACCGTTCTGCCGAGCTTTTTGCGGAACTGATTCAGATTTTGCGGGGCTCATGCGTCGAGATTACATCAGAAAGGCACCGTGAACGTCTGTTGGGCGAGTGCCGATACTACCGCTTCAAAAACCTGGAACAGCGCCTAATCTCTCACGAAATATCTCACAACGCCAGCAGAAACGCTGAGGAAATCGTCATCAACTTCCGCGACGCTCGGCTCACAAAGGACTGCTATGTCTGGACACCCAGCGTTACCCATCTACAAATCCTGCAGTACAAGCGGCCGTTCTTGACAGACGACTACCGAGATCTCATCTTGCAATTCAAAAACACCGAGGACGTCGTCATCTCTCAGTCGGGAGACGACTGCCCAACTTGGAGCATTCAGATTTCGCGAGAGACTGGCGAGGGCTTTGCCAAATTCAGCAAGCACGTCAGGCAACTTGATCTGAATACCCAGGCCGAAGAACCTGGTAAGCTGGAGATGCTGGTTGATCTGGGATCTTACCTTAGTGTCGACAACGAAAACGTTCTTGAAAAGAGGCAAAGAATGGGAGAGCAGCTCGTCTACCTCAGAAATTCGCAATGGAGGATCGCACGTGACCCCGCCTGCGCCGACAGCCTGTTTATGCTTTTAGTGAAAGCAGAGGGGTACACAGACGAGCGCTCTAGGAACAAAAACAGAGCGTTCGTCTAAAGTATCAGAGAATGCTTCCAGCGTCTATACTGCACAATATTTATAAAACTGCTAATATGGCTTCTGGGCCCCATTGCATGGCGCCGGAGGATCGCCAGTAAGAGGTGGATGATGCACGTATCCCACTCTCCAGTACTTATGGCTCTTATCAAAAAAGCCCTGCCAGCCCGCAATGTCCCTCTTGGCCTTATCCTGATCTAGACCTCGTAAATCGTGGGTCAGATCTGTCTGAAAGCAGCCGGTGCTGAAAGCCCGCGAAGCATCTCGGCCACTGAAGAACGCGTAGGGACCACCGGGGCCGTATGTCAGTCGGTTCGTCGTGACATCGTAGACAATTCCTCCCACTGCCACGTACACTGGTAAATCGGCGCTTCGACCATTGTAGAGAGCCAGTTGTTCTTGCGTGAAATGAACGAAGCCGTCCTTTCCAATGTGAGGCGCCTCAATTGTGGCGTCTGCGGCGATAGCAACAGGGCCCAGGGCTTTGGCCTGTAACTGATGGAATTTGAAGGCGACGAACCGCGGATTGGTAAGTCGGGTCTCTTGACCCCATAGTGGCGTTCCCGTCACGTAATACGACAATGCAAAGTTCAGAAATAGACCGCCCAAAAGATACCGGATCAGATCTTTTATGCTCAGTGCAGGGGCCTCATCTTTTTTGGACATCGTTGCGTACCGTACTGGGGAGCGGTGATCTAACTATAGCGAGAGGGACCCTAACCTCGATGATGGTGCGGCTACGCGCCCTATTATAACTTTTGGCATTAACCTATTTACTATAAATCATCTCGCGTCCTCTGTGTTCATCGTCCATTAAAATATGCTGCGTTCACTAATGTATGTCGTAGCCCGTGAAGGCCTCGACATTGGGTACCAGGTCTTTCCAGAAGTCGTCGGTCATGAGCCACGAGGGGTAACTTTCTTCATTTCCTGCGTTCTCCATTGACACGTCGTTGCGGGCTTTGCCCACATTAGTTCCCGTAGCAACACTTGAAAGAATATCCAGTGGGGAGTTTGGCATGCGTTCAGCAGGCGGCGGTCTGAGGCTTGTAGGCCTAAACATTGGTGTGGCTGTTGTTGGCCTTGTGATATTACCTGGCTGATCTGACTTTGGGTCAAAATATGTGCCCAGCTGCCTCTCAAAATGAGTGAGCAGAAGCCGAGAAGCAAAAGCACAGGCAACGGCTGAGTTGTGGAATGGGTACTGCTCAATGACCACGTCTAGCTTCTTCTGGAGCTCGAAAATAATGTCGAGATCGGACTCTTTGATGGGACACGATCCGTAGAGATCTGGATTGGTGACCACCAATACTCGAAGCTTGAGCAGCATGCTCACGGCAAAAATGAGTCGCGAGTAAGTCGACATTGGCAGGGCGACTGCTTCCGGCAAGGACTTGCGCAGATAAAACTGAAGCGTGCGTATACTTGAACGGAAGCAGCATCCCACTGAATTGATAACCTCTGGAGAGTTCTTAACGCAGCCCATCGCAAGACTGTACTCCGTGAAAGGCGACCTGCTCAGGATATCTTTATAGGGCACGTAGATTGCCGACTGGTGGAGGAAGGTATGCACGGTGTGGAAGAAGGCTTCGTACTGTTGAGCTTTCTCTTTCTCGTAGGTCTGACGCAGGCCTCTTTCAAAGTGGTTCATGAGATATTTGGTCTGAGGGTCAGTCACGTCTGGCGGAACGCCAGAATTGTGAGAGTACAGGGCGAGTAAAATCTCTTCGTACTGGCGAGCCATTCGCACAAATCCAACTGTCCTTCGCTGGCCTGGTGTCAGTTCCCGGCTGGATTCCAACATGGAACAGCACTCCTCCAAATATGGCGACCACATGAGGAACATTGGCCGACGCGTGATGGAGGCGATGTTGATGTTTATGGAGTACACCACAAGCCACAAATGTCTGCACTCTAGAGTCCTGGGGTCCATGAGAATTTGAGGTCTTGCCATTCGATCGTATTTGAGCGACAGCGGCCGTTTGCTTACCGGCGTCCCGTTGATGCCGAGATCTGCAGCGATGGCCACTGATAGGTTGCATAGCAGCTGGCACTTCTGATGGTGGTACATTTCCGGCTCATTGTACCAGAAAGAGACGAGGACGAGTGCCTGGAGTAATTCAAACGTTTTGAAGCCCGCAATCATTGTCTCGTGAATGACAATTTCGATTGTCCAGTTGTGCAGAATCGTCGCCACATTCAGCTTCTCTTTGTCTTTGACAAGCACAGATGTGGCGCTCAGTATCGAGAGAAACAGAATGGGTTTATTGCGTCGCAGCTGTTCAACTGATGTTTCCGGCTCTATCCATAGGATCTGAAACGCCTGGTTCATCACGTTGTTGAACTGATTAAACCGTTTCTGGGCCTCTTCGACTGTGATTATCCCTTGACTGATGGCGTCATTGTCGTAGTTCAGGTTCCGCGGCGCCGGTCGCGCTTCTAGCAGTTCTAGACGCAATGAGGACCGCTCTTTCAGGAGCGACCAGATCTTGATCGTCTCGTCTTTAATTAGGTTCAGGTCTAGATTCGTATGCGGAGTGGGAAGCGGCGCCGACGGGCCGTTATCAAACAATTCCTCTGGTGTGCCACCAATGGGGTTTCTGCCCAGGTCTGGGAGCCGAGACCTGTCGTGCGAAGTGTTGGACGTATTAGAGTATGGTGATTCAGCAGTGTACGGCCGACTGGGCTCCAGATATGATGAGCGTCGGTCACCATTGACTGTGAAAGTCGGCGCCCCACCGTTTGTAGGTAGAGCGGAGGTCGCGCTTATTGCGCCGGGCGCTGTGAAAGCTTGATGACCGTTGGTCTTGCCATTGCCCATAGATGTGATGCTGGATTCGGGGGTTAATTCTTCGTCAGAGCCATCCGGCTGATTGCCCCCTTTGTATAATGCGGCACTGAGTATCTCCAATTTCCGTTCCAGGGCCGCGACTCGACTATGTTAGCAACTTCGAGGAACCACTTTGAGCGAAATGAAAAGTTTCACCGAGATGCTAATTTCTCAGGATTATCGCAGCACATCTTCTCCGGGCAGCTTGAATTCAGATCACGAAGCCACCCAAACGCCGTGATGTCCACTTCTCTCGACAGGTAAGCTCACAACTCTGCTATATCTCTCTCCTCGCCTGACTGCAAAATCTGCCAAATTGCCACAGAAAACTTCCAACCGTCGCTTGAACTAGTCGCTAACCTGTCGTGTAGACCTGTCGCGGACTTCAGTGTGAAGGCTCCAAGATAAGCTGCGAGTCGGAACCGGCTCTTTTAACGCCGACACCCTTTCCCTCGCTCGTTTCGCCCACATGCCTCCTCAAACTCACGTATCACTCTTCTTCGCCCTCATCCGTGGTCCCAGATGAAAGACACACTTCTTCTTGCCCTTTAGACACCGCTGACAAGGCAGCGAGAAGTCGTCCATGTCGGACGGAACGCACCGCACCTTGAGCGACCGACAGTGCTCGCAGGCCTTGCTCCGGCGCTCGGCATTTTTCTCCTTCATTTCATTCACTCAGGCACCGCGGCGTATAAGACCAATCTATAGAGGCCTCTATCGTCTTTCAGTCTCAATGCCGTGCCGGTCGCAACGCGGGGTGGTGACAGTTTCACGGTGGGAAACAGGTCACGTGGCTCGTGTGAGAAGCGAGACTACAAGCGACGTACTGCAAATGATGCACATCAGCGGGGATATGCCGGCACCGTTCCGGTGTCGGATCCGAAATGGTCACGTGAGCATAAGAAGTCGGTTTTCCGATACCGGGCCCGCAGTCGGTCAGCTAGCTGGGACAACTTGGAGTCTGCTGATCGAAGCAGACCTAGTTAGACTGCTTATTCAAGGCTGTTCACTAATTGAGTGGGCGATGAAGTTACGTAGATTGATGTACTCTACGTATGTACACAGCCCGCTCATCGCCGAGGCCTGCGAGGAGAATTTGTGACTTGTACATGCGACGGATTAATTGATAGTTATTCCGGGCCTAGATGCTCGATAACGGGAAAGCCGGTATTTAAGGCACATCTGCGACGCACATTGACGCACATCAAAGTCTCGCCACGCTCGGCCTGTACGATTAGCTCATACGTTCGTAAACTCGCGTTCGCTCTATTAGCTTATATCAGGTTAGCTTCTTTTATGACTTGATGCAAATATTGGACCCGTCAGTCAGTCTATTGACGTCTACTGATGACAGGCCGACGCTAGGCGTTGGAGCCTTTGATCGGTTGTGTTGCATGTGTGACTGGACCAGATGACCAGCTGCTAGGGCGGCGCATAGCGACAATTCAGCGGCCAGCACCGAGGTAGCGACAATCTTGGCCAATTGCCGAGCATTGTCACCTGGATTGGTTGCGTGTGGACCTTTGACTCCCAGTAAGTCTAGCATGGCAGCCTGTGGCTCCAGAATGGTACCCCCACCGATGGTTCCGACCTCAATGGATGGCATGCTAACTGAAATTTGTAGGTCATCGCCGACCTTATCCATTAAAGTGATACAGTTGGAACTTTCGACGTTCTGTGCGGGGTCTTGACCGGTAGCCAGGAAAACCGCGGTGACCAAATTGGCAGCGTGAGCGTTGAAACCACCCACGGAGCCAGCCATGGCAGAACCAATAAGGTTTTTGGACTTGTTGAGCTCAAGCAAAGCATCGACGTCACTCTTCAAGACGGATCGAACCACGCTGGCTGGGACGATAGCCTCAGCAACAATACTCTTGCCTCGGCCCTCAATCCAGTTAATGGCAGCTGGCTTCTTGTCGGTGCAGTAATTGCCGGAAACGGAAACAACCATCATGTCGTAAAATCCACAGTTCTCAATCATGTGCTTGAGGGCGTGCTCGACACCCTTGGAAATCATGTTCATGCCCATGGCGTCACCGGTTAGAGTTTTGAATCGAACAAACAGTTGTCGGCCAGCAATGGCGGTCTTGATGGACTGCAGTCTAGCGAATCGGGAGGTAGAATCGAATGCCTTCTTCATGCTCTTCTGGCCCTCTTCAGAATCCAGCCAGTTCTTGGCAGCAGCAGCTCGCTTAAGGGATGGGAAACTGACACATGGACCTCGAGTCATACCCTCTCCAGTAAGGGCAGTGACGACACCACCGCCAGCATTCATGGCCTTGCAACCTCGCATGGTACTGGCAACGAGACAACCTTCAGTGGTGGCCATCGGAATGTAGTAGGACTTACCGTCAATAATTACTGGACCAGCAATACCAACGGGAAGCGGCATGTAACCAATGACGTTCTCGCAACAAGCGCCCAAAACTCGGTCGTAGTCGTAGTGCAGGTATGGCAGCTTAGAAGCCTCCAAGGTCTTGGTGTTGGACAATCGAGAAACAACAGCTCGTCTCACAAACACAGCTCGAGTAGTGTCTTTGAGCTGCTTCTCAAGGGCGTAAAGTGGGAGCTTACCAGACACAGACAGTTCGATGACTTCTTCATCCTCAAGTTCAACTGTCTTTCCAGCCTTCATTAGGGCAGCGCATTCGTCGATAGTTCGCTTTCGAGTTAGGGCACCGGCCTTCATTTCCAAGCCTCGCTCATCATCTTCGGAGCTAGAGTCGTCAGCAGACTCAGCTCGCTTCTTCTCAACAATGACGTGTACTGGCTTCTCAATCTCGACAATCTTCTCAACGACCTTGACAGCAGGAGTCTGGCTGGCAGCCTTGAACAGGTAGCCGTTAAGGCCGACAGAGAAACACAGAACAAGAACGATAACCTTGGAGATGATTGGGTCACCGACTATCTTGGTCCAACAGTTGAAAAACAATCGCACAGCATCTTCAAGTCGCACAGAAAGTCGAGCATTCTCAAACACGAGGCTGGGCAAGACAGTGACAATGGCGTCAACATCAGCAGGGACAAGCTTGGCCAGGGATGGTAACAAATTAAGGGTATTCTCCCGCTCACTGGCAAAGCCGAAGGGGTAGTTGGTCAGCTGGACAGCATTCAAGGCGATGAAACCGCCAATCATGGCGACCTTGAAAATTAGCACACCAGAGTTCTGGATTGGTCGAGCCAGCTCAGAGGCAGACAGACCAGATGTGCTGTCAGCGACAGATTCTGCAACAGCGTGAGACACACCATCTTCTTCCAAGGCGTTTCGAATAATTTCGTTTCGCTTAATCTTGAAGATCTCAACCTTAACGGCAAGAATAGCTGCGTAAAAAGTCAGCAACAAAATGCAGTCGAAAATCAAAATGAGAGCACTCAAGAAGCAAAACTGCCAGAGTCGGTTGACACCAGAGAAAGAACCAGCAAGAAGAGCGCCGATCTCGATGGCGTAGTCACGTAGGATCGGAGTAAACTCACCCGAAGCGACAGCCTGATAAGCCACGTCCTGAGCAGTCGTGCTTCCGAGACCGATAGCCTTGCCTGACTGTGGCTTGTTGGCCTCCTTGTTGGCCTTCTTCAAGGTGATTCTAGTAAGCGAGATCTTGGAGTCAAAGCCTATTGTCACTACCAGGAACGGCAGGCCCTCAGACAGTGTCACAGCCGAGACGGGGACGCCGAGGTGGTACGCAGTAACAAAGGCAAACATAAAGGCAAAAGTAGACGAGAAGAGAGCCGTTGTAGCAAGCCAGTAGTGAGAGCCCAGTCGTCGCATAGACAAAAACAGCGAAACGAATGTGTAATGCATCGCCAGGTAGGCGGCACCCACGACAGCGAGGTCAAAAGTCTCGGCGTTTTTGATCAACTGAATCAGTCGGTTAAGCTTCCACTTGACCCAGACACTCCAGGAGTAAGACTTTCGCAGACGCCAGATGTTCTCAGATGTGGGGATCTCCTTAGAGGACTCTAGCCAGTTTTCGAATTTATCCTCGGGCAAAAAGACCACCTGGTCGTTGCCTTGACCATTACCAACCAAAGGAATGACGGAATCGGATTTAGCGCCGGCGAACAGAATCTTGGCTCCAACGAACTTGTCGACGTTGGCGTCCAGGGCATTTTCGAGAGAGATAGACTCCCAGCTGGAGTTTCTAATGCTGTGGTAGTAGGAAGTAGACTGCAGCGACTCTGCCAGCGTGGGCACTGAAAAGTCTAGTATCGAAAAGTATGCAGTAGACGCCAGGACGGCGATGAGCACAATCGTTTGGATCGGCCATTTGGCAGCGCCAAACGACAGTACACCGAATGCAGACAGGATGGACATCTGGTTAGCGATGTTGAAAGCTGGACAATATGCCCAACCGTCTGATGACTGAAGTGTCTCAAAAGATCGAGCGTGATCCAGTGATCTGGACACGGCTGAGACTGGGCAAAAACCGGGCAAAAATGATCGCAAATTCAATCGCCAGCCCACACCAAAGGTACTCACATCCTTACCCGTCAGGCCTCAAGGTAGGCAAATCAATACAGTGGCCTTGGAAAAAGTGTTGAGGTGGGAGGAGAAAAATGTTAAGGGGCGCGAACCATAATCGCGACGTTTCCCCTGTCATGATCGTGAATCTGTGACTGGTCACTTTGAGGTATGCATTAGAGTAGCTACATCACGGTCTGCTACTGGCATTACTATACAATGGGATTATTTTAGTACTCACCCCGCTTCCGCAGCTGCTTGACTGGGTACAAGGGGACAGGCGTTGTTTCAGGGGTCAGATGAGGGCGAACATCCAGGCTGGAAATGGCGCCTGATACCAAATCATACACAGCCACCGGGGCGCTTTCCTCGTTGAGTTCAAGCGAGGCGTATAGTTTGCCATTGTAAGCGATGGACACCACTGGTCGGTCAAAGTCAATGTTTTTGGTGAATGAAATCTCCTCGTTTACCGCCAGAATCAACACAGTGCTAGTATTTTCGCACAGAACGGCAATTGAGTCGTTCAAGGCAATGACCTTGGACACGGTAACCTCCAGCTGTCCGTCAGCTGGAGCCTTGTGAAATTCGTTCAAGTACTTCTCGATATAGGGCCTCAAGTCGAACTTGTGTAGCAGCGTACCAGTAGTCCAGTTCCACAAACAAATGAAATCGTCTCCCCCTCCTGACACGAGAAGGTCTTCATTCCATGGAAGTGTGCACAAAGAAGAGATGAACTCAGTGTGACCATGCAGGAATCTCTCAATAACGTAGGCCTGTGGATACCGCGTGACTCTAATGTGTTCGTCTCTGTCGCTGGTGATGATGTATTTGAAGTTGTCCTTCTTGACGACCGTCAAGTCGCTGAGCATGGAGACATGGCCGAGCACTGGCTCAAGCTCCTCCTCATTTGTGTTTTTCTCTCTGATGATTGGCACTGAATAGACATCGCCAAACTTATCGCCAACAATCAATTGATCGCCAGTGCTGTCAATGGCGCAGGGTCGCTTTGGGAATTTCGTGGAGGACCGCAGCTCTAAGGTCCTAGCATCCAGCACCAGAGCGGCTTTACTCTCGTTTGTCGTGGCCACAACATACTCTCCGACGAATGTGATGGAGTGCAAATGGTTAGAAGCTGGCTGTTCAAACCGGGTCTTCTTGCTCTTTGGTTCTTTGTCCGCCCTGTCTGGCTTATCTTCCTTCTGATCGTCCTCTTTACTCCTCACGGGATCCGCAGTATAACTAGCCACCAGGTCGCCCTTCTCGTTGAAAGCAATTAGCTTATCCCCACAGGCTGCATAGAGCGTCCCCTCGCCGGCGGCAATTTCGTGAATTGAGTGCATCTTATCCGTGATATTTTCCACGAGGCGCAAATCTTTTTGTGACCTTACCCACACGCGATGACCACCCATAGCACGATTAGAGGTGAGACTACACATTTCCAGACGAGACAAAGCTAACAAGACGGCTGGTTCCGTGAAGAGAATGCCGAATGGCCGGGCCAGGCTTTCGATCTACGAGTGAAGGAGATACTGCATGTGGAGAAGTCCGATTTTCAAGATGTGAGTCGCGCCACTAAGCGTGGTTACCCAATTTGTCTGGAAACTAATTCAGGTCCTCGTCTTCAAAAGCACCGATTACGGCAACGTTCTAGTCCTCGATGGTGTTATCCAAGCCTCGGAGCGTGATGAGTTTGCGTGAGTACCTCGATAATTGGCAAGCTCGCTCATCGCTAACTTAGCTACCAGGAAATGATCACACATGTGGCCCTCAATTCGCATCCAAACCCCAAACGTGTCCTCGTCGTCGGCGGCGGTGACGGTGGCGTCCTCAGAGAAGTCGTCAAACATAGCTCCGTCGAGTCGGCGGAACTCGTGGAAATAGACGAAGCAGTGATCCGGCTCGCAAAGAAGTACCTCCCCGATATGGCCAAAGGCTTCGATCATCCAAAAGTCAAGGTTCACATCACCGATGGCTTTGAGTTCCTGAAAAACGTAACCACAAAATATGACGTCATCATCTCCGACTCCTCAGACCCTGACGGCCCTGCGGAACAACTCTTTGGGAAAAGCTACTTTGAGCTCATGAGCGGCGCGCTCTCGGACGACGGCATCTTCATCATGCAGGCTTCGGAGAACATCTGGCTCAGGCTCAACGTCTTGAAGACTTTAAAGAGGGCATGCCGTGAGGTTTTCCCGGTGGCAGAGTACACTCATGCACTCGTTCCAACTTACACTTCGGGTCAATTGGGCTTTATGATCACGTGCAAGAACCCTCATGCGAACGTCAAAAAGCCACTGCGGTGGTGGACTGAGGAAGAGGAGGCCGAATTGTGTCGGTATTATAACAGGGGTATTCACGAGGCTAGTTTTGAGCTACCGGTCTTTGCCAAGAAGGTTCTGAAATGAGATGATGAGTGCAGAAAGGATAACTCAACCTAGAGTTTTCTCCTCTCATTGGCCAATTCCTGGTTGAGTCAAACGATATTTATAGCGAGGACTTGCATTTGTGTCCTGTTGGAGCATGTGTTGAGGTTATAGAGGGCTGCGGCCCAGTATTTATCAGTAATATCATATCGAAAATCGTAATTGAGTCAGTCGACACGAAACTTCACCGCCATCGCAACCGCCGCTAGCATCAAGGAGAGTCGTAAGTATAGCTATCGCAAGCTCAACTACCGGTCACGCCCATCATTAACCGAAAATGTCATCAATTGCGTTCTTCTTCTTCTTTTTCCTCGGTTTTCCAGGGCTACTGGACCTCCTGGTCTTGGTATCTTTCTTATCAGACTTGTCAGACCGCTCCGAGTTGATGCTAGACTCTCTCTTGGCCTTCATCGATTCTCTGGAAATAGACACGCCTCTGGACGCATCTCTTGATATCTTTTCACCCACATCAACATCTGTGTCCATTGAGTTTGCTGATTCCACGGGGGTTGAAGAGTCCAATACCCTCATCTCTGATGCTTTCCTAACCGGTGCCCAGGGCATTAGCAAACTGTTCAACTTGGCCAGCAAAGCAATCAAGGCTATTCCTAGGCTGACAAACTGGCCCTGAGCGATTATTGTGTGAAAACTTCGATAGCATGTAGGAATCAACTTATTGACCAGGTAGGCTGACACTACCTTTTTCCGCTCCTCTGATTCGCCAGGAAACTGGCGAAAACGCCTATGCAGAGTAGAGAAGTGCTTCCACCATCTTGCCTGTCTGTGCTGGTTTTTGTTTCTGTGGTACAGCAGGTGAACGATCTGGACCTCAGACTCCAGCGCTTCCGTACTAGTGCTCATCGACCGCACGGTTTGGTTTTCCGCGCGCCGATCAAAGCCGTTCGACTCTAGCGCGGTGTCTGCTAATGTGACGTGAAAGATTATGAGAGAATGATACGAATAATGACGATAAGTGAGAAATAAATAAGCCGCGATTGAGTCAAGCGGGTCTGCGATTCCAAGTTATGCTCGAGGCTCCGACAAATGCTCGATAATGAAACCAGCAACGACATGGGCAGTGGCCATGCAACTAACCATGGGATTAACACCGCTGGCACTGGGAAACACACTCGTATCAGCAACATACACGTCTGGACACTCGTACAGTCTGCCGTAGATATCCACAGGGCCCTGGACCTCGTCAACCGACATCCTACAGCTACCCATCTGGTGTATGCTGGCGGTGCTAACCTTCCTAGAGGCAAGTTGCAGCTTTTTTGACCACTCGGCATACTTCGGATCGCTGACATGTCGATTCTCCACTGGTCGAGTGGACTCAAAAACAGGAACATTTGCTGTGGGCGGCATGATCTTGCTGGCGCCAGAAATGTACAGCATGTGGGCTGCTGCCACGGCTCCTTGCCGCATGGTCTTCCAATCAGTCCGCGAAAGTTTGTAGTTGATGACTGGGGTAAGCGGGTAGCTGGTATTGGAGGACACCTTTCCTGAACCTGAATCTCGACTCATGACCATCAGCGACGACAGGTGGTCAAAGCTTAGTAGGTCCTGGCGTATCTGGTGTCCAGAGTGCCATGGAATGAACTTGAATTCCATGCAGGGCTGGTGTGCAATGCTTTGGATTCTCGCACCATGGTTGTTGTTAATGTCGTCAAACTCGTGGCACATTGCAGTGCTGCTGGATTTGGATGTTGGGTCTGTACTGGTTTCTGGGAACTCGCCCGTCACGACGGTGAAGGGATGCAATTTGAGCCCCCGACCAATGTTTTTGTTTTGAAAGCCGGATCTTTGGAGCAGTAGCGGTGTGTGAAGTGCTCCGCAGCAGGAGACAACCTTTGAGGCTCTGACATTCAACACAGCGTTCTCGTGAATTGCCTTAATTCCTGTCAAGCGACCCCCGACCCTGATGATCTCAGTGACAACGGTCTCGTCAATAACCGTGGCGCCGTTGTCCACAGCGTCCTTCAGCCAACTGGCCACAGAGCCCTGTTTCACGCCAAACTTGCAGCCAAACGAACAGAAGCCGCAGTCGTGCTTTTGGCAGTCAGTATTTTGCTCCAGTTCCCGCGACCTGTATCCCATCTTTGCGCTGCCGTCCAGAATAAGCTGATTGGTGAATGAGTGGTTGATATGCTTCGTGCTGCAGCCCATGTGCTCCATAACATAGTCCATAGCTTCTTCGTAAGAGCCGCTAGCGTACCACGGGACATGCTTGCTCCACTCAACGCACACTTTTTCTGGCGTTCGGAGCGCGACGCACCAATCGGTGGTAGACCCTCCACCCAGCGTCGATCCAGCTAGAACGCTCATACCTTGCTCGGTGACAAGGGTACCATAGTTTTCAAACAGAGCCGCTGCGCTCTGCTCGTCAAACGTCATCTCTGACGAGTGGAAGTACTTGCCTTTCTCGATCACCAGCACCTTGAAACCTTTCCGGCTCAACCTGCTCGCAACAACACCGGCACTGCTGCCCGAGCCAACAATCACAACATCCACCGAGATATCTTTGGTAGGACCGCCACCCACGTCCAACATCTGGTATCGGAATTGGTCTTCCGGCAGCACGTCGCCCTCCTGCTGCGCAAGCTCCTGCTCAACCTGCGGGTGCCCCATAGCTTTGTATATCTCTGGATTTGTCTTGATGTAGCATGTGATGGCGTTCATGAGTGTTCTGTGGAATTGTCGTTTAGCTGGCACCCACGATTTCTCCCAGGATCGTATGGCCCTTTCTCGCTTGTGTACAGGCATCTTTTCGAACTTTCTGAACGATCCCGTCAAAGCGAAACGGAGTGGAGTGTGCAACACCTTCAGAACCCTCTGAAATCTCCTCCTTGACTTGTCGGAGGCACCTTGTAGCGTGTATCCAAACAGTTGAACCAGCTCCGGCGAAGAACCAACCGCTAGAGCGTTCATGTCAACGCCATCCTTCTCAGGCAATTGATCCACGCCCAACGTGGGCACAATCGTGTCCACCAGCACGCTAATTGTCCTCCAGTCCTTCTCTGTAAACGTATCCATGGTATTGGAAGGAGATTTTCGTGAAATATATACATGCGGGTCCACTAAAGCGGCTCAGTGCGTCTGTCTTCAGCCGCCAGAACTGCGACCACCTCACCAACCTCTCATAAGCTGTCGACTGACCAACCTCTCCCAAGATCACAGCTTTTAGCATGGTTACATAGGCATTGGTTCGCCATGGTATCTCGGCCATCACAATCATGTCAATGCCTCGATCGCATGCTTGTTCTCGATACCAGTGCAATCGCGCATATCAACGCGTACATTTACCCTGGCACCCTGCACTTTCGTGGGACCAGTTGATCAGCTTGCGAACGCGTATTTTCTCCGTATGTAAGTTATCGATCGCCAACCAAGATGGCGCGTTTCGTTGCTTTTCTCTAATTAACGGTGGCACCCGCTGATTCGGTGTACGCGCCATCGAGTGCGAGATCTAATTCTTACTTCCTGCTAATGCCGGCTAGAAGGAACCCCACTATAACGCATCACTGACTAAAACTTATCAACGGCAGAAGCAAGCCAGCTCACCATGCCACCTCATTTATGGGTACGATTCATTAACGTGGTTGATAATATCCACTAACTGACAGCACTGGCAGGTGTAATATTTACGCGCTGTCGTCGCTTCATGACATCATTTACTCTCTATTAATTTCTTGTCAAAGTCACGTGACTGGACCCTGCGCCGATTGCTAATGCAAAGAGTTAACCAAGCGATATGGAGGATTATACAGTATTTGCCGTCTCCCGAGTTTCGTCACAGCACATAGCTTGTAATAAGCTCAGTAACAACCTGTGCTTCCGTACTGTGCTGAAATTTATAAACGGGGCGTATCCCACGTAGTGGTACATGAAATGTGCTCACTGGCTTATAATTCAATCCTGTCCGGCAATTTCCGTTCCAAGGACACCACTCACGGTTCCAAGCACTGCTACAGCTCACTCACAATACGCGCTCTGAGGGAAATTGTTTCCCAGAAACTGTAGTCAGACACCGTTTCATTTTGTGCAGCGTGCGCGTTACCCGGCCGGACAATTTTCTTTGCGTGCCCAGATATACACGGCAGCACGGCCCGAAGCCCCCACTTTCCCGGTTGCAACGAGACCTTACGAAGTGATTCTACGACTTGGACAAACCTAGTTGAACGCTGTGGCCTGGGACCGGTAGGGCAAACTGAAACAACTCGTTTGGCCAGAAGGGAAAAAAAAAAGTGGGACAAGCTTTTGCGCCAAGCGGCCAAGATCTTGTGAGACGACAACCACTAGCCAGTGATACGGCACGACCAACGGGACTAAACTATTCAACAGAACCACTCCGCCTCGCATGCTACATGACTTCAACAATACCCCTCGTAGCTCGCGATATATGGCGGGAGGCCGCCACTGCGGTGACGAGCGCCTGCAACGGGTTTGTGATACCCACAGGTATAATAGTGGTTAACGCAACAAAGACGATAACGCTAGGAGCCGGTATGGCCACCTATTCCCCTCACTGCTACAACCAAACGCTGTCACTCACGATACACCAGCAACCCTCAATCTTTCGACTACTGAACGCGGAGTATGGGGCCTCGTCTGATGTGTTTGCCTCCTGGGCGCACCTGTTCCCCGTCAACGGCGCCATTCTGTGTCTGTTGTTAGGGGCCACGATGGCGGTAATGTGGACTCTGCTAGGTGCTGTTTTGGTGGCTTCGCGGTCGCCATTTCTACTGTTTTCGGTTTCGTTTACCGTCTGGAGCATGATTGCCACGTCGGGCGTGGCCCTGTCTGCCTACAGTCACCAATACAACGACGGGTACATGGACGGCAGCCAGATTCAAAATGAGCTGATGTATGACACCACCGCTCTGGGTGTGTTGCATTTGATAGCCACCTTTGTGCTTTTATCGGCTCAGGTCGTGATCGTGGCGAGAGTGTTCCAGCGCAAGCGCCATAAAGCCATGGTGATGTGGGCAGGAATGGCCCTAGCGGTAAGCTCGACCGTCTTTCAGTTCGTCAACACATTTGCATCATCAGACGTATCAGAAAGATCAAAAACAACAGACGCGCTAATAGTGTTCAGCTATCTGTTTTCAATAGCGATCGCTATTCTCTTTGACACTTTTGTCATATACTCAACCATCAGCAAATACCGCATGGTGATACACAAGGACATTATCTTACTCACGATTGTGGCCAACGTCTGTTCAGTCGCCCCCTCCATTCTCTTTATCCTGGACCTGGTCTTTGCAGACGTTAGCGACTGGGCCACGCTCTGTGACGTCATGACCATCTTGTGTGCCGTCGTCAGCGTATGGGTGTGGATGGACCGCATAGCAGTCAGAGAGAAGGAGTGCGAGCTGACGAGCGTGCTCGGCAAGAAGTTTTACACGGAAGAGGTGATTGAGAAGCCCAAGCAGGAGAAGGAGCCAGACGACGATGGCTGGGCGAAGACTTGGGAGTATATGAGCGCACTTGTGAGCTACAGACCAGGAACGAAAAACAGTATCAGGACAACATATCACGTGTCTGAGAGGTCGCAGGCTTCCACGTCACCGCATCTGGAGCCATGACCTCATATCGGCAGCTCTTATGAGGCCAGACTTACACGCATTATTTATTTGCATCTTATTTATTATGTACACATAGCATGCCACTAGGCGATAGACATCAACCCAGTTTCCGGTGTTAAATATTTCAACATTGTAGATCTCATCCTGAACGCAGAAGTTCCTACAGGGCTACTCGTTGAGGTGCTACCTATCGTCCAATGTTGAGCAGCAAACTGTTACTGTTACCCTCAGCATGGCCGCCGTGGCCGTTGGGCAGATAGGTAACGTTTTGGCTTTGAGCCAGAGTCTGTGCAATATCCTTGGAAGCTTCAATCTTTCGAATCATCAGCAGACCCTCACCTGCCTTCTGCAGGGCCTTGGAGATGGTCTCAGCAGCCTCGGCCTCACCCTCAGCTCGAATAACAGAGGCCTGTCGCTCCTGCTCGGCCTTCTCGACAATGAACCTGGCTCGCTCGGCATCTTGCTGGGCAATCTGCTTCTGCTCGACAGCCTTAGTAAAATCCTTGCCGAAAGTCATGTGCGTGATGGAGACGTCCTCCAGCTCAATGTTGAACTCGGTAGCTCGCTTCCTCAGGTCCTCTCGAATCTTGGATGACACAATCTCTCGCTGAGTAATCAGCTCGGCGGCGTCAAACTGAGCAACAATGCTCTTGAGCACTTCGTTACCAATAGAAGGCAGCACTCGCTCATCATAGTCCTGACCAAGCGACTGGTAGATTCGTGGCAAATTTAGAATGTCTGGTCGGTGCAGCACTCGCAGCGTCAATGAAACCATCTGCAAGTCCTTGGATCCAGTAGTAGTGGTTATGTTTCTTGGCTTGGATCGAACATCGTAGAGAATAGCTCGCTGCAGCCATGGAATCAAAAAGTGAGTGCCCTCGCCAATGACCTCCTTCTGAACACCGCTCAGTCGGTCGAAAATCACAGCTCGAGTGCCGCCCTTGACGTCAAAGATTGAGTTCTGCGCAAGGTACAACAGACCCATGGGGATAACCACCCCGGTGATGGGATTGGCGTATAGTCGGGACATGATGGCGATGTGATGGGTTGTGAACTGAGTTTGGCTTTGGAGGCAAAAGTTGCGCGCTCGCCGTCCAGCGCGCCCACCCAACTCAAGGAACAATAAAATTGTGGGGTCTCACGCCATTACATTAGACTTTAGCTCGCGTGGGCTACCACTTCAAGCAACTCCATCAGCGCTGATATTGACAGTTATAAAGAGATTAAGTAGATTCTGACACGTGACCTGTCTAGCGACCTGAAAATGATACCTGAAAATCCATCATTCTTCAATAGCAAACTACTCTCTAACCTTTATCAATTTGGACAAAGTATGGCTTTCTTCCAGATCTTGCGCCACTGAACCCCCTTCGCCCGTAAACTAGCTCGCATGCTGGCTTTCTCGGCACAGCCGCATACCTTCCCAATATGTACATCACGTGATTGACAAACCAACCTCACCAAATCCGACTACTGAAGTTCAGAGCTAATATGACGGAACTAACATACCCCAGCGGGTTCTCCAGCATACTGGAGGATGGCCTGGAGGAGCGCAAGATCAAGCTTAAGCGTAAAATGATGGAATACGAACAGGTCGTCGAGCTGCCTGCTCATCTAGCTGCGAAAATGAACGGCACTCGACAAAAAGGCAAAGTTGCCCCGAAACGAATAACCAATGCAATAATGGCCGGAGAAGAAGATGACAAGACTGCCAGGAAGCTTATTACCGACGGGATCTCCCAGGCTCTTGTCATGAAGGAGGCACAAAGCAGAAACAAACCAACGAGCGCTATCGCTCAGAGACCAACGTTTATTCAAGAAAAACCACAGTGGCACGCTCCTTGGAAGCTGATGCGTGTAGTTAGCGGGCACCAGGGTTGGGTGAGGAGTATCTGTGTGGAGCCAGATAATCAATGGTTCGCTACGGGTTCCGCTGACCGAACAATCAAGATCTGGGACCTGGCATCTGGCCAGCTCAAACTATCGCTAACAGGACACATTATGGCTATACGAGGGCTCGCAGTCAGTTACAGGCACACATATTTGTTTTCAGGCGGTGAAGATAAGATGGTTAAGTGTTGGGATCTAGAACAGAATAAGGTTATCAGGCACTACCACGGTCATTTGAGCGGCGTCTACGCGTTGGACTTACATCCTACCTTGGATTTGCTCGTCACGGCCGGTAGAGACGCAGTGGCTCGTGTATGGGATATCAGGACGCGTGAACCGGTGTTCGTTCTCAGCGGGCACAGGCAAACAGTGAGCAGCGTGAAATGTCAGGCGGCTGATCCACAGATTGTCACTGCATCTATGGATGGTACAGTTAGGCTGTGGGATCTGGCTGCGGGAAGAACGCAAACGGTGCTCACACATCACAAGAAATCGGTGCGTGCCTTGGCATTACATCCAGAGGAGTTCACCTTTGCCTCGGCCAGTGCTGATAACATAAAAGAATGGAAGTTTCCAGAGGGATCGTTCATGCACAATTTCTCGCCACCTCAGAACTCAATTATCAATACACTGAGTGCAAACTCGGACGGAGTCATGTTTGCCGGTGGTGACAACGGATCCATGGGATTTTATGACTGGAAGTCTGGACATAAGTTCCAGCAGATGGACACTGTGGCGATCCCAGGTTCTCTCGAAGCGGAAAATGGCGTCTTTGCTTCAACGTTTGACAAGACAGGGCTAAGGTTGATCACATGCGAGGCTGACAAGAGTATAAAGTTTTGGAAGGAGGACGACAGCGCTACCGAGGAGAGCCATCCGGGTATCGAGTGGAAGCCTACTATGGGCATGCAGAGGTACTAGCCAGAGTATGCATAGCGAGCATTGGTGGGTTTCGATCTTGGGGGCTCCGCGTGCTTTCTTGACGTCGACATCACACAGACTCTTCGCGAAGTATAGAAAAGTTACTAGTTTAATATATTTATTTCTGTGATTTCTGACCTGGTGCATTTTGCACACTTGCCTCGCTTATAGTATTGATCAGAAGAGTTCCCCAGGAGTCGAATAGTCTTCTAGCAACCTTCCACATTTGTTGGACTACGTTGTGCCAATAGAACCCTTAGAAGCACTGATTTTACGGTTACATCTTCACTGAAGTGTTTCACATGATGTCCTTCAGCCAGTCTCTATCTGCGTCTTTCTTCCGCTCAAAAGATTGATATTGACCAAATAGAACGCCTTCAAT
Organism: Blastobotrys robertii; assembly: GCA_030564385.1. Lineage (NCBI taxonomy): Eukaryota > Fungi > Ascomycota > Dipodascomycetes > Dipodascales > Trichomonascaceae > Blastobotrys > Blastobotrys robertii. The sequence goes on from JAJLUQ010000038.1 coordinate 72,565, forward strand.
TTGAGAAACTTCTTACCAGCGACAAAATATCCTCAAATGTCAGTTACTCTTGTGGATATCTAGACTCATAAACAACACGGTCACCCTCCATTCAATCAAGTTGTGTGAAACATGGTGATGATCTGATGCTGGGATATGGGTTAGGGATGAAAACTCACCACCATCACGACATCACCATTACTATCGCCACATGAGTGAAGCAGGCACGCCGGCGCCTGTCCGGCTGACAGGCCCAGTAACTGCCAGTATGCTACGCGTCGGCTATAAGGTCTGGTGTGATAAGGACGGCGAGAAACGACTAGCAGAGATCTTAAGTTCTCACACGATCAAGGGAAACCTAAAGTTCTATGTCCACTACCAAGATTTCAACAAGCGTTTGGACGAATGGGTTCCTGAGGCGCGTATAGATTTGTCTATGCCTGTAGAGGCACCGAAGCCCGAGAAACCAGCCAAAAAGGTTGAATCAGTGGTCAATAGCGGTCGCGCTACGCCAGTGCCAAAGGTTTCCAAGAAACGAAAGTCCACGAAGCGCGAAAGCTCTGCAAACGATGAGATGGACCTAGATGAGCTGCCAGATGTTCAGGGTCTCGAGTCTGATGAGTTTAATCGTGAAGAAGAGATTGAAAAGCTGCGGACATCAGGTTCGATGACGCAGAACTCGCACGAGGTTGCGAGAGTGCGAAATCTGTTCAAAGTCATCATGGGTGCGCACGAAATTGAGCCTTGGTACTTTTCCCCATATCCTGTGGAGCTCACGGAGGAGGAGCAGATTTACATTTGCGAGTTCACGCTGCAGTATTTTGGTTCAAAGAAGCAGTTTGAGCGGTTCAGAGAGAAGTGTACACTGAAGCATCCGCCAGGAAATGAGATTTACCGAGACGATGTATCGAAAATTTCGTTTTTTGAGATCGATGGACGGCGCCAGCGGACCTGGTGCCGTAATCTCTGTCTGCTCTCAAAGCTGTTTTTGGATCACAAGACCTTGTACTACGATGTGGACCCCTTCTTGTTTTACTGCATGACTAAGCGAGACGAAAAAGGACATCATCTTGTGGGTTACTTTTCCAAGGAGAAGGAATCGGCTGAAGGATACAACGTTGCATGTATTCTTACGCTACCCCAGTACCAGCGACACGGTTTCGGACGTGTTCTGATTGAATTCAGTTATAACCTGTCCATTAAAGAAGGCAAGTTTGGTTCGCCAGAAAAGCCCCTCTCAGATTTGGGGCTGCTCAGTTACCGAGCGTACTGGGCCGACACTGTCGCGGAACTGTTGATTGAAAGCAAAAAACCAGAAATGAACATAGAAGATATCGCCACCGCGACGGCAATGACGACAGCCGATATCATGCACACACTACAAACCATGAACATGCTCAAGTACTACCGAGGACAGCACATTATTTGTCTGACAGAGGCGGTGGTTGAAAAGTACAACAAACTCAAAGCGAAGAAGAGAATTCGAATTGATCCCGAAAAGCTACAGTGGAAGCCTCCAGTGTTCACTGCTGCCCAGCTGAGGTTTGCTTGGTAATAAGCGAGCCTACAAGATCCATTCGCGTTCGCGATTATTTATTAACGATGATATGTATTTAATTTACCTTTTCGGTTCCATTTTGTATAACTTTTCCTGTATAGCCTTACCGTGTGCGTAGCTCTACGCTAGTCAAAAGGAATCGGCCTGGTCTGTGAGGCACTGGCGGCAATCGCACTAGGAACTTTGATTCCACAGCAGTCTGCCCAAGAGTTATGAACGTGAGGCGCTTCTGCGCCTGGTGCTAACGGCGGGGAGACGCCCTCTGGGACTTTAATTAGCGAGCCAAACAGGAAGTGCTGCATGATTGGCAGTTTCCCTATGACTTCCGCCTCGTACATCTTGATCAAACCTTCATTGACCTTGGACCATTTTTTGACGCCGGAAATGTCGTCTAGCATCGGCGAGTGCCATCGCAGCGAAGCGGTAGTCTTGACAGAGTTGATGAATCTAATGCAGCCGAGGTACATGTACTTGTCGCCAAACATTTCCAGTATGTCCTGATCGTGGATACTGATTGGCTTCAGGTGCTTGTGGGTAGCCAACTGCGCTGCTCCAAAGAGAAAGGGGAGGAAGTGATAGTCGTCCAGGCCCCAAACACCGTGCGATCCAGCAGGCTCCAGCCAGTACATCTGCTGAATCGTTCGCATGCATTGAAGGTACTTTCGGAAGACGACAAGCACGACGGCCTTGAGATCTTCGGCTTTAATGTATCCAAGCTCCTTGAGGCATAGCAAGAAGCACATGAAATTGAGTTCGTGACCGCTGCCATAGTCTATTCGCGTGTAGTTTCCCCAAGATTCTGTGAAGTAGGCACCGAGTTCAACTGATTTCCCGCCAACCAGATCCGACAGGAGGGTTTTGGCTTCACTTTGAACGGCAGTGTAGAAATCTTTGAATTCGGGCTTACCGAATCGAGATGTGACTTGGTCTTCGGCGGGGTGTTTAGCAACTAAGCCCTCGACGGTGTCTAGAATCGAGGTGAGCTTGACAATGATCTGTGTTAGTGTCTGTAAGCTGCAGCGAGGGGTGAACCCAATACATTATATCGCGTTGTCGCCATTTGAGTTGTCTGGCGCTGGACGTTATCTTATCGCACCAACAAGGTATACAGATTCGGCGTAACAACGCCACAATTGCGTATGCCACATCCGATATACTCTCTCTAGGTGGCTAACTTCATTCGAATGGCCCTTTAAATGGAGCGTTGGTGCCGCCACTGCGCCGTACTCACGTCTGTCTTGTTAACCTCAGCATCGTTCGCCTGGCCAGTCACGGCTTCGCTCAGATCCTTTATAAACCCTAGCACCTGGTTCTTAGTTTCGCTGGCTTTCCATAAGTCCAGATCATCGTTGGTCAGGATCCGCTTTTGTGGTATATTATCCATGGTGGTGATGTCCCAGCTCCACATGGCATCGGCTCGACGACTAATCAAGGAACTGGCGGCGGTGAAGGCCGACCCGAACCCGGCGCTGGAGCTGCTAGAGCCCGTGAATGACGAGGATCTGTTTGTGTGGACTGCGATAATGAGAGGACCGAGTGACTCTCCGTACGAGGGTAGGTAGGCCGCAGTAGACTTAGTTCGGCACTCGGCATGTACCAGTGATACCTATCGTGGATCTGGACAAAACTCTATCGAAACAGACGGCTACAGAGCTCCATACGAATGCTTAATGCGCGTTGGATCACTGTTAAGGCTTTGGTGGACTGAGAGAGCATACTACGGGACTATAATGTGGGGTCGGCGATAAAACTGGCCGATATTGTCAGGGCGTTATATTGGGCTGTGGTATATGAGGAAGTGAACAATGGCATAAGAGTGCTACAAGAGTGATATAAAAGTGCTATGGATACCTGTTGTCAACGACGAATAGCTTTGATGCTGGTTATGGTGTTGCTCGGCCCAGCGGCACAGGTTTGACCGGCAGTGCTTAGTGCAATACTAACTCAGGCGGCCGATGGAAACTAAAAATAACGGTACCATTCCAGTACCCGCTACAGCCTCCCGAGGTGCACTTCCAGACCAAGATCTGTCATCCCAATATCCACTTCGACACCGGCGAAGTGTGCCTAGACGTTTTGAAATCGCAGTGGACGCCAGCTTGGACGCTTAGCTCAGCGCTGACAGCTATCCAGGCCATGTTGTCTGACCCAGAGCCAAACTCACCGCTGAATATAGATGCGGCGAACCTGGTTAGGTGCGGAGAGAATAAAGGGTACGAAGGATTGATTAGGTATTATACTTTGACATTTGCGGGGCAGCCGAGGTAGGCTCGGAGTCTGCGAGCGAGCAAACAGTACCAGACTATCTTCAAAGCATTACATCATATCTTCATCCGCTGGACATCAGCTGATACAGCCCAGGCTTACCACCAGCTGATGAAAGCCAAAACAGACACAACAGAGGCGGTATTTAAGAATGTACTATAGCATGAATGTTTACATTTACGATTGAGCGTTAACCGCTGGGTGTAGCCGGTGTAGTCGTTGAACTGGCCCGAACAGTGAGGCTTGGATATTCCGGCGCCGATGAGTCCCCAGCTTTCCGCGCGTGGGGTAGCTCTGATTTCGACGGTTCACGTGAGCACCGTTCATACAGCTCAGAGGCAAACTGCGCACCGTTAGCTTCGAGCGCATTCAGTCCAATTTCCCACGCGCTCGGCTAAATAGCAAAGGTGGCGTAGAACAATTTGGAACAAAGGTCGTGTGATCTCGTGATGGGAGACCGCACGGCTCGTGCAATCTGATCAGGGTGGCCATGTACACATACAGTAGGATATAACATCAATAGTCAATAAACCAACTAGTCAATTCTAATCAGTGGTGGAATATTTCCAGCCAGTACAGATGAGGCTTATCCGGCGCTGACGTCCTGTCGTGTGGGTTGGTGATGAGATATTGGGAGGAATTTTCAGTTTACTCAACGCATGGAGGATCAACTTGAACAGGCCATTGAGATTGCCTCTCAGGGGGCGTCCGATGCTGGGCTCAAGCAGCAGGTGAGTAGTTCTTGGCGTGTGTGTTATCTTCTCAAACGAAGCAAGCGAGAACCGCGGGAAATGTGGAGGCTGAGGGAGCCGTGCAAGGGGAACGGATTAGATCAAGCCGCGGCTACAAGTCAGCTGCGTTCTTTAGCAACGAAAGAGACCAGCTAGGCTTGATCGCAGCGCTGCCATCGAATCTCTATCTCTCTCAGGACCGGTGCTGTGACTCACAGATCTGAGCGCTACGTCTAGTACACTGACAGATCTAACGGCTTCGCTTTGAGCTTTATACTAACTCAGGCCTTCCAGTATTGCAATCAAGTCAAAGACTCCGAAGACGGCTGGCAAATCTGCCTGGCTATCTTCACGGGCAAGAAACGAACGGACAACACACGTTTCTTCTCCCTCCAAGTCATCGACAGTGCCCTGAGTCGGCTCAACGCCTCTCAGGTGGCGGCCGTTCGAGACAACCTATTTGGTTATCTCCGAAATGTCGTCGCCGAAGGCACTGTTGAACCCAGCTATATGCGAAACAAGATGGCACAGACCTTTTCCTTTTTGTTTGTAGTGGGCTATGCAGAATCGTGGACTAGTTTCTTTGATGATCTGTTTGGACTCATGTTCGCCGGGTCAGAGTTTGGCAACCCCGTCGCCGTCGACATGTACCTGCGAATCCTCAAGTCCGTCCACGAGGAGATTGGCGACAACCTGATTTCCCGGCCTAAAGCCATCACGGAGAGAAACAACGGCCTCAAGGATCTGATTCGACAGCGAAGCATGGCCAAGTTAGCAGGGTCTTGGATGGCCATCCTCCAGCATTACACTGAGGCAAACATCGACCAACAGATTAGACGGGAAGTTTTGGATGGCGCTCTGCGTGTCATTGGTGCCTGGGTGTCGTGGATAGATATCACGCTTGTGGTCAGCCCAGCCTACCTCAACCTAATTTACAAGTTCCTCGGAGACGCCAAACTCCGACTCACTGCATGTGACACCATCGTTGAGATTGTGTCCAAAAAAATGAAACCTCAAGAGAAGCTCGAGCTGATTGCATTGCTCAACCCCAGTGGTTTGATCTACCAGCTCCCAACGGGCGCCGCGACCGATATCGACTTTGACGAGCGAGTCGCCAAGCTGGCAAACATCATTGCATCGGAGCTCGTTCACATCATGGACGGAACTACTTCTACGTCGTCTGGTGTCGCCTGTTCTGAGGCAGATGTCGTCAAGGCCCACGATCTTCTCATGGGTCTGTTCCCCATCATTTTGGAGTTTCTCTCTAATGAGTACGATGATACCACCATGCAGGTCTTGCCTTGCATTTCTGAGTACCTGTCCTATATTCGAAAGGAGGTGCGACGGGCAAAAGATAAAGTGGATGTGTCGACGCTCACCAAAAACAACTTTGGCCAGGTTATCGACTTTCCCCCAGATGCCAATTTCATTCCAGAAAAAACATCAAACATCTTGTCCATGATACTCACAAAGGTTATGGGCAAGATGAAGTACGACAGCGACTCCGAGTGGACAATTGGTGGCGACGAGAACGATGCCGAGTTTTTGGACCTCAGGAACAAGCTCAAGCTCATTCAGGACCAGATCGCCTCTATCGACTCTGTTCTCTACTCTGAGGGCATGGCCTTCGTTATCAACCAGGGTTTGGATAGTGCAAAGACTTGGCAGGAGGTCGAACTGGCCCTGTACGAACTGTCTGCGTTTAGTGAAAGCTTGCGAAACAACTCGATTCAGTCCGTCCGTGGCGTCGAGTCTTACCCTCAAAAGAAAATGCATGAGCTGTTCAACAAGATGGTCAGCAGCGCTGTGGTCACGATGATCCACCCTGCTATCCAGCTGCTATACATTGAACTCGTCAACCGTCACTCCACCCTCTTCACCGCGGCACAGCCAGATCTCCTTAGGAAGGTTCTAGAAGTGTTTGCCTCTCATCTCGGTGTCCACAACCCTGATAAACGGGTCCAAGTCCGAGCATGGTATCTTTTCTTTCGATTCATTAAAGCCACACGAGGCATGGTTGGCGACATCGCAGAGCAGATCTTTTCGTCTATTGAGCCACTTCTCAAGATCAAGGCCGAGCTGCCTCCTCCGGTGAATGGCGATACCGACTCAGAAATGTCCGCCGACGCTGCCACTGAAAGTGGCTACTTTGAGTCTCAGTTGTACCTTTTTGAACTTTGCGGAGTTCTATTTTACTCTGTTCCCAATGAAGACCTTGGTCTTTCGCTAACCCAACGTCTACTCCAGCCTCTGTATGCCGACATCCAACATAACCTCCAACAAGACTATACCCAGAACCAACTCATTCCTCTACAGGTGCATCATGACGTCATGGCGATCGGAACGTTTGTAAGAGGCTTCGACGAGAGCAATCGAAACATGAGTACAAGTGGTGCTACCGCCACTTCTGTCCATCGTGCTTCCCTCAAGAAGGCCGCTCAGGAGTTCAAGAACGCTGCTGAGGCTACCTTGGTCGTGCTTGAGCAGATGCAGAAGCTCGAAGTGATCCGAGACGCAGCCAGATTCTCTTTCTCTGGTCTGATTCCGGTCCTGGGTGTCTCTCTCTTGAGCGAGGTGTCACGCCTCATCAATGCATTGCTCAACGGCTGCAAGGCCTCCGAGTTTAGCGATTTTCTCAGTTTCTTGGGCCAGCTGGTTCACAGTTTCCGAACGGAGCTTGGCATGTTTGAAATGTTCAACTCGCTCATCGCTCCTCTCCTCAACCAAGTCATGGTTTTCCTCAAACAATGCGAAGAAGAAGCCGCGACTGGTTCCACCGATGCTATTATCCTCAAACGAGATTTGCGACGTGGCTACCTGACCTTCATCTTCAACCTGCTCAACAATGGCATGTGCGCGGTTTTCGTGACCGAGACAAATCAGAATCAGGTATACTCTATGATGCTGGAAAGCGTTGTTCACTACAGTGGGGACCTTGACGACACTTTATCCCAGCGACAGGCAATCGTCACTCTGAGCAAGCTGTTGGCAGTTTGGGGGGACGGTGAGGTTAAAGCCGACACTACTGCTGGTATTAACGAGCAGAATGTGTTTGGAAAGGGCATGAAGGTTCCAGCATTCAACGACCAGTTCATTTTCGAAACCTATACCAGAGTGTGCTGGGAGATTGCCGCCAAGCCGGGGTTCAGTCTAAGAGATGCTCAAACGAAGATTATTGTGGGAGAGCTGGCGTTGCTTCAGAAAGCTGTCTTTGACCGAAAGGGCACAGTCTACTGCAACTACCTGGTTGAGCACTACTTCCCCGCTATTGGCTTGCCACAGGGCCTTGGCAATGAGTACGCCACCAACCTCGCTCAGCGACCCGCGAAGGAGTTTAAAAAGTATTTTATTGAGTTTCTCACTCGAATTTCGTCGTGAGCTTTCTCGTCGTCATGATGTATATAATAATAGACGATATGATTCTGTTTGACCCTTAAACAATGCGAGGGCTCAATAATAGTTCTCTTTTCGAGGAGCGCGCGAGACGTTTCTGAAGAGGTGTTGTAGCACCTAAACTTTGAGTACACGATTTGACTAGTCTGCTAACTTTATTGCAATCAACGAGCAACAAATAGAAGGTGAACATCTATAAGTTAACAATGAATCATTTAAGTAATATCATAAATACATGTCTTCAGTGAGGTCATTTGATGCCGTAAATCTTCGTTACCAGGTCATGTAGAGCGTCTAGCGAACCCTGAGGCAAGTCCTGCTCGTTAATCATGGCTCGAACCTTAGTCTCTTGGTTCCTGAGGTAGTCTTCTGTGTACTCCAGAGATTTGGTCACGTGAGTCATGTAGTCCACTGCTTGTTGTTTCAAGGCCTCGTCGTTTGTTTTGAGCCTCAGAATATCTAGCAATGGGCTGTCTGGTCTGTTCTGCCTAAGACTGTGCATAACTGGAAACGAAAACTTGCCCTCACTGATGTCCTCGTATGCGCCCTTGTTGGATGACCACTTTTCTGAGGTCAGGTTCAAATAATCGTCACGAATCTGAAAGATGACACAAATATTGTCTGCCAATGGTAGTAGATCAACTTTAGTCTTTCCAAGTGCCTGCATCAATCGAAGCCCAAGTCGGATCACGGCATTTTTGTTTACTGCCATCTTGCAATAAGCATCCTCTGACGGACAGATTGAGTTTTCTCGCCAATACAGTTCCAATGCCTGTCCTCTATGACCGAGGCAACACTCCTCAATAAGAATCTTCAATACTTCGTCGTTGCCCAGCTTGGTAGCCTCGTGGAGAGTCTGAAAGTAGACATAGTTAGCGGAGTTAATAGTTTGTGGAACTCCATAAACCATGTGCGCAGTTGGAGAGCCACGTCTGAGAGTAGAGCCGTCTTCAATGTCGTCAATCAACAGAGCTGAAAGATACAGCATTTCGCACAACTCTGTGCAGGCTGCGAGGTTCTCTTCCGACAGCTGATAGACAGCATTGAATGCCTTGATCATCCTGTGACGGAAGCTCTTGCCGGGCAACCCTCGGAGATAGAGATATGGGCCTTGCGCAATCTTCTCCTCTTCGCTAGTCCACTCTGTTTGATACATTGCTCTGGGCTGTATATGATCGAGAGAGTCATGACTTTTTATATGTACGTAGACCGGCCATGCCGTCTAACACTTACTTGGCCCATCTACTTCGACACTGTACGTAATATCCTTTGTCACGCGGAGAAACATAACCAAATGAGGATCAAAAGAAACAAAACCGTTTTACGGCAAGATCCAGGGCCAGGCCGTTTCCACGTGAGACGTACCCTTACGCGAGACTCAGAAATTCATGCAACTTTCCTTGTTGAGATGGTTCGGGGTTTCGGATGCCCGTAAACTTGTCGGATCGTCATCCGAAAACCGCAGATCAGCCTGGATTAACAAGTACCCACGGTATATATATATGTGCAGACGATCTTGAGACGGTCTTAACAGATTCAGAGAGCTGTCTGTGCCGGCCCTACCTTGGCGGAGTCTCGTTGTAGGTCTTCCAGGAACTTGGGAGTGACATAGATGTGTTATCTGGCCATACTGAGACATTCTTCTTTGTCCAGCCGCGCGACGTTGAGCCCCACATGCTGCGGCTCAAAGAAATGTATACCAACGCTTCGTTATACGGGAAAACCTCTTAATCTCAAGGGAAATACAGCCCCTCTCTTTTACATCGGGTTGTTCTTGATTGCGCGAGGTGGTCGAGTGATCTGACCCCAGCTTCTGGTTGAAAAAGACTTGCATCGATCCGCCAAGAAGCTAGGATTAGCGCGCAGAGAGTTTGGGCTGACAGAGACCCTTGGGATAAGCTGCAGCGTGTGTATTGGCTCAATTTAAAGGCTAGCCTCACGAAGTAATGCTGGTGTTGTTTCACGCCCATCATACACTTCAGCTAGTGAGTAGCTGTGAAGATCGAGATATATGGCCCAAAGTCCCGAGAGCGGTTCAGCCGTATCACTCAATGTAACGGCTTTTGATCTCAGACAAAGGCGTTGCATACTTTGAGCAGAAATTTGTTTTTCTCCCGCCCAGACTATTCGAGACTGTTCGGTATACGTCAATCTAGCCAGTAATGTGTGCGTTCTCTGCGCAGTTCTGAAGAGGGAGGCAATGATATACGTGGTAGAATTGCGGTACATGAAAAGAAGAGGATAGTTCTGCTTCAGCGTGTGACTTAGCATTAATTGTTAATTGGGCAGATTCATGATAGGCAGATCGTTTATATCAACTTAAATAGATTCCGGCATGCCTATGCCCTGCATGTGAAAATGCTGATATCAATCCGTTTTCCTATGAACGGCTCGAAGAAGATCAGCGCACAACAAGAAATCAGCGAGCTTAGCCTCCATAAGTACTCTCTTACATGTCCGCGTACTAGACATGCATGCATGCATGCATGCAACTAGCTTATTCTAGCTGTTGTACAGGTAGCTTTAGCTTAGCAGTCAATTGTCACGACCGGAGATCACTTGAGCTCAGTCTTCACGAACAAAATCATATGTGATTACATCAGTGTCTCAATTTGCCCCATCACCGTTTCCGGGACTGGACCGATGCCGGTCCTCCGATCGGCGTGACAGGTCGGTGCTCCGCCTAAGCTCGACAGCCAAACATACAACCTACAGGCTGCACGATAACCTTATATTGAGGCGATAATGTGCTGCTGAATCACCGCTGGAGTGTTGCATGCGTTGCGTTTTCAGCTTTGTTTGCAACATCTCCATGCATTGCAGGTCGATTAGACTACTATACTCGATTGATCAATCCTGAAATACAGCGTATGAACTTACAACTATGCGCACATCCCACGCATTATCAGTATTTCTTCTGATACCTCAGTCATATAGTTTCCCGTAAAAACAAAATGCCCCCCAGATGAGACCCGTTTGCGCCAGGTTCTTGAGAGGTAGACCGAATGGGGCCCTTCCGAACTCAAGTCCGGCTAGCTTCAACTCTACGCGTACACCAAAATCAAGTCATGCGATATATATACACTGTACAAAGTCACGGCCTCCAACAACCGGTAATTATTTATAGTCCTTGATGGCCGCGGACTCCTCCTGCAGCCTTCGCTGCAGACCCTTTTGAATCTCCTGCCCAATGAAATCTTCCATCTCCTCGTTGAACTCTGGGTGCTGTGGCATCTTGATGGTCGCCAGGTCCTCGAGCAGTTTCCTTGTAGCTGGCGTGGCTGGCATCTCTGGTGGGCTGAACTTGATGGCTTGCTCAGCTGTGATCTTCTTGCTGTCTTTCTCCTTACGCCATTTGGAGTATGGATGCCTTATCTGATTGAGTGCCGAGATGTGTATTGGCGATTTGACGATGGATGGTGGAACGTACGTTTTCTCGTCAGCTACCTCCTTACTTGTAGCGAGGGCTTCAGCGCTAGGCTGGGTTGGTTGCAAAGGCAGTGGGTATGGGATCACAATAGATTGGTCGTGTCGTGCTCGTCGAATAGGCATCATGCAGTTTCGGTCTTCGTCGTAATACTCTCCATTGAAAATCACCGAATGCACGGCGACATCTTCAACACTTCCGTCTTCGTGCTTGACCTGGGATACCAGTCGCAGGTTCTCGTATGGAATTGGTGCTGGTACAGAAGCCACTGGCTTGGTCTGGCCTTCGGACCATACGGCCATTGGGAGCACCAGCGTAGTGGTCTTGCCGACACCCTCAACAAAACAGGCGTTACCCTCCTTGAACACAGACTGGATCTTGCCAATTTTGCCTCGGTCCGGGCCGGAAACAACCTGAACCTTGTCGCCGTCAACGAATGGTGGGTTCTTGATGACATATTTCTCGTCGACCATCATTTCCTGCTGGACCGCAAAGAAGGGCGGGTTCCGCTTTTTTAGCAGGTCCTGCATGTACTTTTTGGCGGGGCCGCGCAGGCCCTTGACCTGACGTGTGAATCGTTTGCTGACCATTGTAAGCTCAAAAAGCGATTGTGTCTGAGCTTTACTGGCGTGGTGATGAAGTGAAATTTTACGCGCCCTAACCCGAGTCACGTGAAGCCGTATACTGTGCGGCGACCTCTAACCACGATAACACGCGACGCGCATTGTTATAGGTACAACCGACATGAGCCTGGAGGTAGGCCAGCGGGTCACTGTACGCAGTGAGCCCGGCGTGATCCGGTACTATGGTCTGACTTCATTCTCCGAGGGTCAATGGGTGGGCATTGAGTTGGATGCGCCGAACGGAAAGAACGATGGATCCGTTCAGGGTGTCAGTTACTTTGACTGTGCGAGGGCAGATGGGTTGTATGGACTGTTTGTGAGGCCGGGACTGGTTAAGGTACTGGATAATAGAGTGAGTTAATCAGTTACGAATGCAGCGAAGTGGATTGAGAGGCGACCACGAGAGGTTAGGTACAGGCCAGCGTATACTAGCCACATGTTTTGAAGGTGTTAAGTAGCCCTACGACGATATGGATCATACAATTCAGACATCATGCTAACTCAGATAACGACTCGGAAAACGAGATCACCTGTGCGGAGCCCTGAGAGAGGCACGCCGAGAAGCCCCATTCGCAGCCCTGTTAGAACGCCAGCGAGCCCAATGCGAAGCCCATCAAGAGTTCCATCGAGCACCATGCTCAGGTCAAGACCGTCACTCATGATGCTGGGGCCAGCACCAAGCCTATTGCCGCCTAGATCATCATCACCATCGTACGACGACAGGCCTCTAAGTCGTTCATCAATTGTATCCACACCAGAGCCATTACCTCAACTTCATGTTCAGAAACGAATCCGCAACAATCTACAGCAAATAATAGCAGAAGCACCACCAGTTCCAATGCCCGCAGTTCCCGCAATGGACTCGGGAGTTCTCAACAGGCAGATTGAAACACTCAAGTCAAAGCTTAAAGTAATGGAGAAGAAGCGAATAGAAGACCGGGAGAGAATTGTTCATTTTCAGAACGACGGAAAAAAGATCCTGAAACTCGAAAATATCGTAAAGCGACTTCAGCTGAAGCTCACCCCCATGCACGAAGAGATCCAGTCTTTGAGAGCTAGGTTGGCAGAGGCGCAGGCGGCGAATACAAAACTAGCGAATGATCTCGCTCAGACGGACGATGCCATAGAGGTGGCCACACTAGACAGAGAGATGGCCGAACAGAAAGCCGAAAACTTTAGTATGGAGCTCGACGCCCTCAGGCAAAAGTTCGAGGCAATGGAGCTGGAGTGCGAGATTTTGAAAGAGGAAATTGCGGTTTATGAAGAGGACCAGAATGAGCAGGAGGCGACCGTTAATGAAGCGGTAGAGTCCGAAGATGTTCGAGGTGCTATTCAAAGACTACAGCTCAGAAACAACAAGCTAGAAGACGCTCTAATCAAGTTGAGAAATGTCTACAGTTCTCAGGAAGATTCCTACAAAGAGCACATCACGTCGCTTGAGAAAGATCTTCAAGAATCCGACTCGCTCTCAGCTCTTTATCAGCAAAATGAAGAGAAACTCAAGGAAGCCGAAAGTATCATTCTAGACCTGCGAACTCAGCTTGACAATGCACTTGGTGCAGAAGACATGATTGAGAGCTTAACTGAGCGGAACTTGGAGTTGAGCGAGAAGTGCAACGAGCTGCAAAACACAATAGAAGAGCTGGAAACGCTGAAAGAATTAAATGACGAGTTGGAGGCTAACCATGCCGAACATGAAGAACAACTAACGAGCGACTTGGCCGCTCTAGAGCTGGCCAATAACGAAAGCAAAGCAAAGATTAATGAGATGGAAGACAGAAATACTTATCTAGAATCGGTGATTGTCAAGTTCCGTGACTTGGTGGCGTCACTTGACGCAGAATTGCTGTCGCTCAAGTCCAGTCAATCTGCCACTACGTCCGAAGCTGTGAAAACACAAACCCGAGCCATCACCGATTTGGACATCAATATCTCATCGGCTTCGGTTGTCAAGACCATGGATCTAGAAGTTCGCAAGTTCGACTCTGAACAAGCTGTGAGGCACATGGAGATTGCAAAATGTTATCTTCCTGATTCTTATCAGGCGGATGCGCCATGCATCGAAACCTTCCTTCGGCTCGAAAAGATCAGCTTCTTGTGTAAACTGATCGAGTCTTACTTCAAAGATACCCTCTCTGAGAATATTACTCTCAATGCTGACTTGTGTGTGAAGCTGATTGAAATTGAAAGCACAGCACACAGTTTCAGCCGCGTCATGCGACACTTGAGCGAGGACAACTTCAGAAATATGAATGCCATTCTTCATGAGGACGTCAGCTTTATCAACAAAACTTTCCAAGACGCTATTGACGAGTTGAAGAACGAACAGATGATTGAGCTAGAGTTTGCAAAAGCTCTCAACACGTCTTTACTCAAGATGAGACGCCTCAAAGACGACTGCTCACAGTTTGAAGCTCCTGGGTCGGATCTGTATGCTTTGGTACGCCTCCCATACTACTCGGATCTAGTTTCTGAGATTGTGAGAGCAATTGGTATCATTGTACCGGAAACCGACGACTTCACCAAACTTGGCAAGACAGCAAGCAGCATTTCAAAATCAAAAGTTGTTGCGAAGCGCTTGTCTAGCGAGCTAGCCAATGCGGTGGAGGATCAAAACGCTATCGCACTTGTGATGCCTTCCAGCGATTTGGCAACTCTAGAAAACGCCTGCGAGGAATGCCGCAACATCATCAACTACCTGTCTGCTCTTTCAGGCGCTGTTTCTGAAGGCGATGTTGTCACACCTGAGGTACTTGCCTCGTGCATTTCCTCGTTAAATCGTGAATTGGTTGAGGATGACGTTATCAAGACACTTTCAAATGTGGTGTCAGAAATCAATAGTCTTGTGAAGGCGGTCAACATTTCCAGTTTTACCACAGTTCGACTACCCAACTCTCCGTGGATTACCATGGCACAGAAAGTGAAGGAGTACAGGATGCAAGAGCTTGACAAAGAGCGAGAATTCAACAACTTGAAGCAGCAGGAACACAACCTTGCAACAGCGCTACGTGCAAAAGAGAAAACCATAGAGGAGCTATATGTCATGATTGGAACATTGAACGCTCGAATCACAAAGTCCAACCAACAGGAGGATTTGATCGGTGATCTCAAGAAGTCGCTGGCTGCCTATGCTTCTCAAGAGAAGCAGTTGCAAGAGAGCGTGGAGAAGCTAAAAAAATTGGTACAGGACCAGGAGAAGCAGCTGTCTAAGTACAAGCAGCGGACTCCATCGAACCCTTCATCAACATTACGCAGAATTAGTGGTGAGCACGGTCTCAACGGCTCCGGGACGGTTTATCTACAACACGAAGTCATTAAACTCCGTTCTGCCATTAGCTACATGAGCCAGAAAGGACCAAACGCTGCTGAGATGATGCAACAACCGTGGCTGAAGCCAATCAAGGTGAGAGGCGTTACTCGAAGCAGGGTCCAACTGGTATGTCGAGAACTGACACGAGCCACGCGGATGGCGGTTGACGATTTTGACATGATTAGCATCAATGCACCCAAGCTGGGCGAGTCTCTGTGGCGGCCACGAAAACATGGAGCCGCGGTTCATGTTATGGCGCAGAGAGAGGTGCTGCAGAATATCAACTCGCACATAGCCGGTCTCTTAAAATAAATATATCCGTGTTAGGTCACGGCTGGTGGTTCATCTTGTTGTTTTTTGACAGGCCATTTCTTTGCCTTATCAATATTGCTTCGTGGCCAGAGCAATTCTAAAATGTAGTATAAAATCACGTCAAAAATAACGCAAATGACAAACAATTTGCCTGCCCAGGGTCCGCAACGGTAATATCTTCCAAGCCGGTCGATAAGGGGCTCGTTCAGTCGCTGGCTGTCTATTTCATCGTAGACGATTTCCGTCCGGCGTGCCACGTCTTTCCAGCAGTACATGTTTTTGACCAGGTCATGGAACTTTGAAGTGTCAACCTTCTTGTCTTCAATCAGTCTGATTGCTTTGAGTGTGCTTTCAACCAGAGCATCTTCTGATGGAGATGATGCAAAGACAGTCATTTGCGAGGGTAAAACCTCAGGAATGCCGCCTACTTTTGTAGTAACCACCAAAAGTCCGCAAGACGCTGCCTCGACAATGACGGTCCCAAATGCCTCTGTAAGAGATGGGTGAAGGTATATGTGCCCTGAAACCATGACATCACGCACTTTTTCGTGTCGTATCTCTCCTATGAGCTCGACTCGTTCTTGTAGCCGGTACTTTTCTCGCATTTGCTGCAGATCAACCTCCTTGGGCCCGCTGCCCGCAATAATGAACCTGACAGTGGGGTGCTGCTCGCAGATTCTGGGTATCGTGGCGGTAAGAAGATCAATGCCCTTATTAGCGTATAACCGCGAGATTGTGACGATTGTAATATGTGATTTGGATGCTTTGGTGCTGTCGGGGAGAAAGTTCTCCGAGACGACTGCGTTTGGAATGGCGCTAACTGAAGATGGATGTAATGAAGCTCGTAAGACTGTGTTCTCTTTGCATGTGTGTGATACGCAGATAACATGGCCAACGTCGCTGAGCGTGAACTTGAGTAGCTTGTTTCCCAGAATCGACCCGGCGTCTGCAAACCCAAATAGCGAATGATCGGTAAACACTGTTTTTAGTCCCATTGTCCGTCCGTGGAGAATTGCTTCGTGACAAAAACTGCTGAAACTGGCGTGCCCATGAAGAATGTCGATCTGTTCGCGAATCACAATCTGTCGCAGTATGGGAAAGAACGAAAACACCGTGGGAAAAGTACTCTCACGGTACAAAACAAGGAACGGAACATAATAAACCTTCAGCCCGTTCGATAACACTCGCACTCCGCTTCGTGTCCCGTACGCATGCGTTATAATGACTACAGAATGCCCGCGGTCAATGAGCTTCTGCGATAGCTGGTACACGTGCAATTCCACCCCGCCGGCCTGGGGGTAGAAGAAGTCCGATACCATTCTGATTAGCTGCTTTCGTCGTCCTCAGTCTCGTGTACTCACGCTATATTATAAGGCATCTTGATCTGCTCAACCAAGACGTTGAGTGCTGATGCGGCGTGGCTTTTCCGTAAGTTGGTGCGCGCCAAATTTGAGCGTTTTAATTTTCCAAAGAGTTTACCATCCCGTTTTTGTAGTACCGAGCACCGAGCGGGAGAGCTAACAGAGATTGTGGGAATACGCGCCTAGAATTGATTGTGTTTGTGTTGTATAATCAACTTGTAGACAGAGTTTTGCTGTAAGTAGGAACCGTTACATCCTGAGAGCCTCATCACATCCAGGCCTTTTGGGTTCACCAACGTCACCTACACATGCTCAGCTACGACGTCAGCTGTCTTGAACTGTCTCACCCACTCTCAATACGATTTCAATACGACCCCGAATGACCTGCGAAAAAAACAGGTGACGGATCTGCGCCGGAGTCCGTAAACAAGTACGCATACGTTTGCCGGTAGACTTCAGAACTTTTGTCCTAAACCGCCATGCTGGTGGCGATCCTAATGCAAATAGCTTACATTGGAGCAAGTCAGCAGGTTGGGCTACGCTATTCTGGGCGCGCAACAATGCGAACTTCTATTTGGGAGGTAAGCATCTAGAGGTGGCATGTAGATTTTCTGAAAGTTGGCATTAGCGTGTAGCTTTTTGCTGAATCATTTAGCCAAAAAAAAATCAGGCTAACATTGTTATGGCTAAATTTCCCGCCGCGCTACATTTGGCGCAACAGCTTTACACGTGACATAAAACGCGAGAGACACGCGAAAACTACCTGTAACTTGTGATTTGTTGCCTCGTATGAACCTCAGCCACGTTGGTGAACCATCGTCACCCTGCGATGCTGTGGATGATGGAGATGTTATCTTTGATGTTTCAGTGGACAGGATCAACCCCGCTGTAGACTCCATATTGGAAGAGGAATCGCGGATGATGAACTCGTGGGAGGAAAATGACGACGACGACATTGACAGGGTAGCTACCGCTTCCAGTGAGCCTGTTACACCCACTCCACGTACTAGGAAGAGGCGGCGGGTAGCACCCACCGACGATAACCTTCACCAGGTGCGACGTTATGAGCATATGCTTTGCTGTCTTCCGAAATGGCCCAAGAAGAACGAGAATGGGACGTTCTTGTTTAAGAGCATGGCAGCTTTTGTGAAGTTCGCTACGGAGAGTTGGACCTGGGAGGGTGACCCCAAGCTCGCGAGCTTAATGAAGAACCTTGAATCTGTCTACCGCAAAACGATCAGCGAGAGGCCAGAGACTGGAGCTATCTACGCTGATAATCGGCTCAAAAGATTACAAGAAGAAGTTGGTGAGCTGTGGACCACGGTAAATGGTCAACGAGAGGACGCAAAGAAGTCAGGCACCGACAACAGCAGTGAGGTGCGCAGACACTACCAGAGGATTCGGAACCGTGGCTTGGCGACATCCCTTGACAAAGGCAGTGCTGGTCAAACGCCGAGCAGCATCGCGGTTTCAGATTCAGTTTTCCAGGCAGGAGGGCTATCCAGTGCACACCAGACTTTCGACAGGCTAAGTACTGTGCTCAGCAAGTACATAGAAAGCAAAACTTCGTCTGCCGCTAGCACCAATATTCTTGAAAATGATATCACGACGATGAAGAGTAAAATGGGAGTAGTGCAAAGCAACATGTCATCCATGCAAAGCAACATGTCATCCATGGAAAGCAACATGTCTTCCATGGACCAGAAAATTTCATCGTTGCAACAGGATGTGAAAGAGATGTTTGGTCAAATACTGAATCTACTCCAAGAGAGGCACTAATCGAAGACTGATATAGGTGAGAAATCGTGAAGATACTCCTCCAACGTAGGAGGTGAGAGTCCAAAGTATGACGCGAGCTGGTTTCGCTCTCGTAGACAAGTAATGACGTTCAGCAAAAACACGCAATTGATGAAATGAGATCCAGTGAGGCCCTTCTCCCACTTGTGCGACGGTTTGTGGCCCAAGAATCCGAACAATTTATGAAGTCTGCCAAACTGCCATTCGACCGCAATTCGCGCCTTAGACATTCTCAGGTTCTCATCACGTTCATCAGGAGTCATCTGTCCTTTGTGTGCGCCTCTAACAACGGTCCTAACACTGCCATGCGCCGATTCTCCATATAACCTGATCTGTGGGTGGACGGAGTTTTCTCTGAATTGACCCTCAAGCTTCTCTTCGAGATAGCTCATGTCAAATATCACGATTTCGTCATTGATACCGGAAAACGGTGGCGATAGGTGCATGCACAAACCATCAGGAGCCGCGACTGCTTGATGGTTCAGATGGTGACCATTGTAAACAGATCTATGGCTAGTGATATGAGCGCTCGGTTTTTGTATCGGTTGAACAGTGCCATCAATGAATCCACATATGTCTTCAGCAAGACACTTCTGCTGTATAGCTGCGCGGTAGCTTTCCAGGCGCTCAGCAGAGAACAGGGTCTCATCAAAGAATAGTCTCTTGATCACCACCGCAGCAAGTGCTTGAGCGACTGAATCAACCAAATTGATACACCATGTCTTTGATCGACCAAAGGTTCCTCTCATGTCAAGAAATCTCCTCGGAAAGGCGTACCTGTATAACAATATACACAAAGCCGTCCTATTGGAAGTGACGCATCCTCTTCCAAAGCGAACTACGGGTGCAAAAATGAGGTCCGCAACTCGTTCTAGTTCGGCAGCTGTCATTCGAATGTTCGCCTTGCACCACTCCGTACTCTTAGCAGCCACATCGAACATGTATCGCACATACGTCTCTGGATCCTCGGGCGGTATGTAGGGAATGTAAAGTCGGCGTTTTAGAGGTCCTAATTCAGCCAGACGTTGTAGCTTTCTGCGCTCTTCCTCTTTCCTTTCTTCCTCGTCATGTATGAGGAAGTAGTAATAAGAATATTTCACAGTGGCAGTAATTATTATAAGCTCGTCATCACTGTCCTCACCGTCCATCGTGCATATGTTCAACAACCGCGTACCGACGCGCGCTCAGCACGCGTAGGTGGTAGCCGGTAATTTAGCTTTAACATGTTAGCCAGAAATTTGATGCTGACTTGCTCCTCCTAACCACCAGCTACTGCTAAGCTTTCAAAAAAGAAATTATGCGCGCCCAAAATAGCGGTAACAGTTCGCTCAACCTGCTGACTTGAAATAACAATGTTAGGCCTAATAATGTCTGCCACTGTGATACGCGCGCCCGTATCCCGAAGTCATCACGTGACGATTAGCGATGAGCAAACGCTGGAATGAACAAAGCAGGGGCAATCTAAAGATCTCTGTCCATAGGGCAGCTAGTGTGCCGTATTAGGGTAGAACAAGGCCTCAGTTAGCTGCAATGGTCCAATAGGTACTTTGTAAGAGAAAATCGATAGCCCTGCACACATACTTAGCTCTGGTTGATATACCGTCGATGTGCCACCGAGGACTCCGAAGGGCGGTCGGGGTCCGCTCCTTGCCGCTGTTTTCCGAGCAGTAACGGGGTGTAATCCAAGTGAGACGCACAACAAGCTTGCAACGCTTGTAGTCTCGTATTACGCCACTAAAATACGAGGCCTTCTAGGCTGAATCAGCCAGCGCGGATGATGGACCCTTGTGCACAGCCGACGCAACGCTATGCGCAATGCGGTAATGGAACATGCGTCACTGTGCAAATCGAGGTTAATAATAGCAACGGCTGGCGAGAAGCTAGAGTAGAAGAAAGAGAGGCGACTATGGATTGCCAGAGCCCATGTTTCGGATGATCCACGCTTAATATAGATTCAGAGTTAGGCGTAAGACGTTGGGGGACGTGCGAGCCAGAATGAGCAATGTCTCAGGCCGGAGGGATGCCGGCTGGGAGTAATATATATACTCCACATCACCACCTTGGCACACAATGAAGGCTCTACTAGCGGCAGGACTGGTCGCCGGCGCCTACGCTGGTGTTGTCCACGTGGGCATTCAGGGCTTCAGAGGCTCCTCGCACCCACGCTATGGGTTTTCCAAGCGAGCCACCGTGGACCTGAGTCTGGACAATGAGTTTTCGTTCTACCAGGCCGACATAGAAATTGGCACGCCGGCACAGAAGCTTGGTGTTCTCATCGACACGGGATCCAGTGATCTGTGGGTTCTCGGGGTGGAGAATGAGAAAGAATGCCAGCAGGAGAATCTCCAGTGCACCGGCGGTTTCTTCAACTCCAAGAACTCGTCAACATTCCACAAGAACTCGACCAACTTCTTTACACAGTATGGCGACGGCACAGTAGCGGAGGGCACTTGGGGTACCGACGACGTTTCGTTTGCCGGTGTCAATGTTACGGATGCCTCGTTCGCCATTGGCACTCAGAGCAACTCGTCGCAGGGTGTGTTTGGTATCGGCTTCCCGTTCCTGGAAT
Organism: Blastobotrys robertii; assembly: GCA_030564385.1. Lineage (NCBI taxonomy): Eukaryota > Fungi > Ascomycota > Dipodascomycetes > Dipodascales > Trichomonascaceae > Blastobotrys > Blastobotrys robertii. The sequence goes on from JAJLUQ010000038.1 coordinate 93,890, forward strand.
CGACCAACAGCGGACAGAACAATGGATTCGTATACGAAAACATCCCGCAGCTCATGCGGCAACAGAACCTCATCTCGTCGGTCAGCTATTCACTGTTTCTGAATGACTTGCAAGCCAACACCGGCAGCATCCTTTTCGGTGGCGTTGACCACTCAAAGTACTCGGGCACACTCAATATCGTCCCATTACTCACTTCGAAAGGGTCGAGTGCGCCGTTCGAAATGGTCGTGGCGCTGTCCGCCGTCGAACTGCAAAACTCAAAGGGCGATTCTTTCACCGTTCAGTCGGGTACCCAGCCAGCACTGCTCGACTCGGGAACCACAATGACCTACCTCCCCGTTGACACTGTTCAAAACATTGCAAGCGCACTGGGAGCGGTTTACTCCAGTGAACTACAGCTGTACGTGCAGTCCTGTAGCGTGTCGTCGCAGGGCTCGGTCGTCTACAGTTTCTCTGGGTTTACAATCACGGTTCCATTGAGCGAACTCCTACTGCCATTGACCGACTTTGGAGGAAGCGGAGCCAGTCTATGTGCTCTTGGCCTGATTCCAACTACTGACTCTCTACTCATTCTGGGCGATACGTTCCTCCGCTCAGCTTACGTTGTTTACGATTTAGACAACTTCCAGGTCGCACTTGCCCCAGCTGAATTTTCGGGCTCGTCCACATCTAATATCGAAGAGATCTCTACCAACATTCCTAGCGCTACTAGCGCAGCCAGCTACAGCTCTACCAAAATCGCAAGCAGCGTCACAGTCAAGTCGGCGCCCTCAGGCTTCTTCTCAGTCTCAAGTCCGAGTAACGTGGTTCTCGGAGGTGCCACAATCTCTGGCGGACTAGGTCCACAACCTAGCGCTAGTGGCTCCGTCGCTGCTACCAGCACCTCGCATAAGGGCACCGGTGTGGTGAACGTCGTCCCTGCATCTCTAGTGGCCCTCTTTGGTGCCATCACCGCTTTGCTTGTCTTGTAGTCACAGCATTTTGGAGTCCTCGTATTTATTGTAATTTAGTGATATATTTTGGTTGTCGTTCGCTAAGCATTGACTAGGGTCATTTGGTCACGAAGTAGTAGCGAGCGAGGGAGTGCTCAAAAGTAATCACTAGAAATGCGCATATCACGTGATAGTCGGCTCTCTGAAGCCTCGAAGCTATTCAGTATACAACTTATTAGCACTACCCGTAGTGCAAGTTTCAGCATACTCCAAGACGTCAATTTCCCCAATTATCGCGGTCTGGCTGTTCCCCTTATTTCTGAATTGCTCGATCAGACAGGCGAGGCCAATCGGCATCCGAGCGGCAGTTCAAACAATTACATTGCGTAACAACAAACCATTGCAGTCACGCCTGTACTTCCACTCTAGCTGTTAGGTCATGTTGTGGGGTTGTAGTATGACATCATTGAGTCCACTCTGATGCTGAAGTTGTGTATCAGGAGAAGCGCGCATCTTAACAGATAGACTGGTCTATCGGACAGAGTTCAACATACAGAGAGACTAGGCTCGTGGTGGAGATGCCACTTGCTAGCGAAGCTCCCCCGAGCTATGATGACTCGTTTGAGCACAGCATCGCCAGCAGGTACGGCGAGGGCGCCCGGTTTCTACGTAGCGTTGAGAGCTTACGGCCGACGCCGCCCTGTGTGAGCTCGCGAACGTCTGAGGATTCCTTGATTGAGGAGCTGGAAGCTGTGCATGGAGAGGTAGAAGAGGTTAGGCGAGAAATGGAGCAGATGGAGATGGATGACGACACCCCTACTATGTACTCGCGGGCGTCTATTGTATCACGCAAGATTGCCAGGAGTCTCAATAGCAAGCTTTTGCAGCCTGTTCAGCGAGTAATCATTGATCCCGTTGCAAGTTTCTTCTACAAGGTGAGCACAGCTGTGGACAATTTTCTGCTACGTTTTGGCAACCCGTTGATGTTCAAGCGATTGATTTACGTCTTTTCCGTCGCCCTATTTGTGTTTGTGGTGGTTTCAGTGGACCTGGTGCCTGGAGACGGAGACAGGATGATGTTCAGCGGAGTCTTTCACGACCACAGGGAGCTCAAGAGCTTTCTGCAAAAGACAATCAACACAGATATGTTGCGAGACAGGCTTGAGTATCTCTCGTCCATGTCACATTTAGCGGGTACCTCAGGTGACCTCACGTTGGCCCGGTATATCGACGGCGAGTTCCGTTCGTTCGGTATGACGATCGTTGACATGAACAAGCAAACTTCGTTTCTGACGTACCCTAGCGAAGAGCCCAAAGCCATGCAACTGAAGTTGATGAATGGAGACGAGGTCACTTTCGAGGCAAACCTTTGGGAACCACAGCTGCACCAGCATCTGGAGGCAGCACAACGGCCAGTGCGGCCGTTTCTGGCGCTGTCCGTCGAGGGAGAGGTGGAGGGACACATTATTTATGCAAACTACGGGTCCAAAGAGGACTTTGCTAAGCTGGACCCCAATGACGTGAAAGGGGCGATAGTGTTTATGAAATACGGCAAGCTTACGCCGGGGCTGAAGGTGATGCTGGCAGAAAAGCATGGCGCAATTGGCGCCGTTTTGTTTAGCGATAAGACGGGAGGCGAAGGCTTGTGGCCGGATGGCCCAGACTTTCCTTATAAGGCAATCCAGAGAGGACACGTTGGTGTATCGGCCATGAACCCAGGTGATATTCTGACACCGGGCTGGTCGGCAATGAGCACTTCACGGACAATAGACTACGACATGGCACGTAACATTCCGCGAATTCCGAGCATTCCTGCTTCGTGGGAAAACGTCAACCCGTTCCTGGACGCTATCAAAGGAAATGGCAAGAAGGTGGACGACTGGGCCAGCAAGCAGCCTGAAGTTGCGGAATGGTGGACTGGCGACAAGTCATCGCCTATTGCTTTCCTCAAGAACCAGCCCATCAACAAAGAGAGTCATGCGATCTGGAACGTGCTGGGAAAAATTGAAGGAGCCGAGCAAAACGAAAAGATTGTCATGCTCGGTGCCCAGCGAGACTCGTTCTGTTATGGAGCCGTCGAGCCAATGTCGGGAACTACAATCATGCTTGAGCTGGCTAGAGTTTTCACCTTGTTGAATAGACGTTACGGCTGGCGGCCATTACGATCAATTTTGTTCGCCAGCTGGGATGCTACTGAGCAAAATATTGCCGGTAGCACTGAATGGGTCGAGTACAATGCGGACGAGCTGCGAAGAGAGGGACTGGTGTACATTAACCTTGATGCGGCAGTCTCAGGACAGAATCTGCGAGTGTCTGGTCATCCTGTGTTAGAAGGTGTTATTCAGTCTATTCTAGAGCAGGTTAGCAACCCTGCGGATAACTCCACATCGCTGAAGGATGTTTACGGAAAACGAGAACTGTCAACACTGGGCAGCGATGGGGACTACCTTCCATTCGTGTCTCATGCTGGCATTGTTTCCATCGACCTGGCGTTTGAGGGAAGCGTTTACCCTAAGCACAGCTGCTTTGACTCGTATGACTGGATGATGAAGTATGGCGACCCCACATTCAATTACCACAAGGCTTTGGCAGACGTTGTGTCGCTTATTATTTTGAAATACTCCGATGAACCGGTGATTGACTTTAACCTGGAGGCATATGGTAGCCGAATCCACAAATATGTACAGGACGTGGAGCGGTACGCCAAATCGCGGCCTGGCTATGACAGGGACAATATAGTTGACTTCAAACCACTACAACGAGGGGCGGATACCATGATAGAGAGCGCCGTTAAATTCAACACGTGGCTGCGCGACTGGATCGCCATAGCCAAGGACGGCGAGCCACCAATTCTGACAGTGCATCGGCGAAACTGGAACAATCGTCTTACTAATCTCGATAAGCACCTATTGGACCGGAATGGCGTCGGATCGCGGAACTGGTTCAAGCATGTCTTGTTTGGGCCGCAGCTGTGGCACCCGACAGAGGGCGCCTTTGAGTGGAACACGTTCCCAGGCATCAGAGATTATATAGAAGCTGGTGACTGGCGACAAGTGCGTGCAAGTGTTGAACGAGTTTCGACTCTGTTAAGTTTTGCCGCGGAGAAGGTGGTCAACTAGCGAGAGCATGAGCAACAACAATTAAGCGAGCTGGCAGAGCTTCGCAGTGTACAATCATATTTATCACTTACTCGACTTTTATCAAGCACCACAAAAAAGTTGCATTAGAGACATTAATTAACTATTTTGGTACAATTATACAATCAGTGATTAGAGACCACCACTGGTAACGCCTCCCAGGCCGTTGGTGATTGAGTTGAGAGCACCGCTGACAGAGCCCTGGACGTCTTCGAGAACAGCATTGGTGGTAACTCCGATGTTTCCAAGGACGCCGTTAACGTCCACAAGCTGTGGGTTGCTCAGAAGGTCGACTGGTTAGCATTGACAATTAAATATCAGGTCTTACTCACGTGGGGCGGCAAAGGCAACAGCGACGAGGGCCACAATAGACTTCATTTTGGTGGTTTAAAACGGAGCGAATAGTCAACTTTATATAGTTGAGCTATGGTAGGTGCCAGGCACAGACTCCAGAATTTTAAGGATCGGCACAGATCTCATGTATCGATCAACCCTGTTTCATCGATCGAGTGTCTCGGAAATAAATAACCGGGTGATGTCGCAAGAGATGGATGAACGGAATGCGATGACCACATGGCACGTACAGGATGAGTAAGAGATGGAGAAGTGGGCGCTCGCATGCTGAGAATCACGAGACAAATTCCTTTAATTGGAGACACGACTGAAGTAAATCGGTGGTATACGTGCGCACATTCCCACTGTCAGCCATTTATCCCGCTTGATCTGCCTCAATAGATCTGTCACCTGATACAAATCGGCGGTGGGGGTAAATTATCCAGTGATAAGGAATAGGAGGTAGAGAGCTCGTCGGGGTTCCGGCTTAGAGCCTTAGAGTTGAAAGTCAGAAGGACGAGTGCATACAAACCGCTGCCCATTTGTGTTGTATCCACTGTAACAGGTCTCCTTATCGGCAAGTTGCATCAAGCTTGTACTGAACAACTAGGAAGAAGCCATGCGAGCAGGAACAATCCGTTATTGTTGGTTAGTAAGACGACTTATTTCATCCCTCGGCACAGTATTAATAGACTCGTCTTGTTTACTTCCAATTTCCACATAGTTCTTCACCATATATCAAGATCGTCATCAAGTTAACAAGTCATGTTTAGTCTGTGTGATATTACTAATCGCTAAATGTCAAACCCCTACCCACCCCAGGGTTTAACCCGATTTGGAAGTGGAGATGGGATGATAGTCCGCGCGCCACTCCGCCCTGTCCGCCAAACTCTAAAATGGTGTCTGAAACCACTCTAAGCTACGTTAATTATGCCCTGATTGGCTTCATTGCACTGTGGGTTGTTGTTCGGTTCATCCTCACGCCCAGATCTCACGAGGAGAACGCTGATGTGCCCGAACCGCTCGTGCACACCGTGTACACCCCAACGACGCTGTCTGAGTTCGATGGCAACAAGAACAAGCGAATCTTGATTGGAGTCAAAGGCAAGGTCTACGATGTTACTGCCGGTGCTCAGTTCTACGGACCGGGTGGTCCATACGAGAACTTTGCCGGCCACGATGCCTCTAGGGCTCTGGCGAAGAACTCGTTCGACGTCTCAATGATGGCGCCGATCGATGGACCCATAGACGAGCTGAAGGACTTGCGGCAAGATGAAGTCCAGGCTCTGGATGACTGGGCCATGCACTTTGAGGGAAAGTACATTTTGGTCGGAGAGCTGGTGAACGAGAGTGACAAGACTAAGTAACCCTCACGAATGGAGGGGCGATACGATTGGAGTTAGACGAAGAGTAATTGGAGCGACACAGCGGAGGAGGTCAACAATTCGATGGAGGAGTACAGCAGAGCAGTAAGGTCGATGCCGCGGGCTTTCTGCAATTACTTTCCCTCACAGTGCTTCTGTGTGAACCGGGATGATTTTATTATGGTTGAAAATTACTAGCATATCAATTGATATTTGATTTGTATGTTCGTCTTGGGTCAGGGCAATTCATTTTGCTGCCTTCTCTTTGACTCTCCTTAGACCTTCTCAAGGCATTGTGGGGATTATCGGATATAGGTTAGATACCGAAGATCCGAAATCACGTGATTCTTGAAGCACATGCAGCCATAATACTTCAGCTGGACCTACATTTTCGCTGTGTCGGTCCTTCCTCTCTCCACTAGACGTTACCGGTCTCGTTTGTTACAGTTCGAATCGGGTGTCGCTGAGTTCTTGGCTCTCTCATTTTTCGATTTCGGAATAATTAAAGGACGACAAGTGAGTATTACTGTGGCAGCTTTACTCACGTCTACGGCCATATCTTCGGAAAAGCACTATTTCCCGTCCGATCAATCAAAGTTAAGCCCGAGAGAGCCTTACTCAGTACTACAGCGGGAGACCATGTGGGAACAGGAGGTGTTGTAGACTTACTTTTTGCCTGAATTAGGAGGCTTTAATTGCATGCCCCGCACGTATGTAAATGCAATAGAGGCCGAGGACAAAAAACTAGCCGACTCTGATAGTATATAACGTGACGCTCCGCTACGCGCGTTTTCTGGAAATAATTAATTTGTTGTGGCTATACACATGTATACCCTGACAATGTTTCATAGAACTCATGCGGGATATAATTAATACAGCAAGTATCATGACTAGAATGTACACATAAATTGTCTCTTAGGTAACACTGTTATGGCCCGTTGTATCCTAATATAAACGGGCCGGCGCGGTGCGCGGGTACGTTTTTTAATTTTTTTTTTTTGTTTTTGGATCGGGAAGTTTATGGATACGAAACTTATATAAAGAATGACACATATCAAAACCAACAGCTCAGCCGAGGAAACGCTAGTGCGGATAATTATAATAATCATTTATTAATTGTCTAGTTAAGCCCTCGGCCAGAGACACTATCTATGTATACCTCTATTCTGTTCATCTTTGTTTGTGATGTAACAGCTGTTTGCAAAACTACAGAGTAGCGGGGGAGGATTCATATAAAATCCCGTAGGCAAAAAATCAACCCTCCTCCGCTGGCGTCTCTGCGCAGTTCGTTGCTCCTCCGCTGGCGTCTCTGCGCAGTTCGTTGCTCCTCCTCACTCTCAAGCAGGAAGGTAGCCACGGCAAGTAATATCCTTTTCTCGTACTCAGTAGGGTCCTATTAGAGCGGAAAAACCTCATTTCTATGCGGCGGGCCTATTCCGTTTTTAACAACAAGGTAAGATATGATTATTACGCTCAATTTTCATCGGTTGGCCCGATGGTTTAGTGGTATAATTCTCGCTTAGGGCTATTAAATCCTAAGTTGTTTGCGAGAGGTCCCGGGTTCAATTCCCGGTTGGGCCCATTCTTGCCGGTTTCATTTTGTGAATATGCTAGTTTTCAGTTGAATATGTCTCTCTCACACAGGGACCAGACACGCTGCCTACAGTACGTACGCCAGGGTACGTTCGTCAGGCTATCACGCAATCAAGGCATACCGATTTTCAACGAGTTCTAACTGTCTCTCCGATCGCAGGTGACCGGTCAACATACTGAGCGGAATTAATTAAGATGTTCCAATAAATATAAGTCTATTCCATAGTGACGTGGTGGTTAGCGCTCGTAAGGAGGAAAATACATCTTTTACAGCGCGCGCCCGGCCTCGTAGGCTTGCCCCAGTTTCTGAGAGCCACTCATATGCATGCACAGTGGGTTCGATACTATAGCTCTATCGCATTCGTCGATCGACGGAACAACTCGATCCACGTACTTCCAACAGAAAGGTGATTCAAATTAATGTGTATATATGGGAGCACAAATCAATATGGCGTGTCATGTTCCGAGATAGACTATATATATATATATGTAACGTGTACTAGCTGCATGCGCACGTACTACATGCGTACCCGTGAAGCCGCTATCTGTACGAATTAAATCAAATAATTAACTCAAATTCTATAGCTCGATCGACGTACGTACTACTTAGCGGCACTGGATCTAGAACAAATTAAGCCTGTTCGCTAGCGCCCGGCCAGCATATGTTAGTTGCATAAGGACGTATACCGAATTAAGGTACGCGTTAATTTACGGGAGCCATGGCCACGATATCGAGGGCTAGGCAGGCGACGCCGACTTGTGTAACATATATATAGTGTTGTGAGTGACTAGGTTTCAACAATCCTCGCAGGCCGATCGATGGTGAAGCTAGCTAGGTTAATTGTATATTTTCCCCTCGCGTAATAAGCTAGGTTTCGACAAAGCATGTGGTACGTACGTCAACAACATCTACAATTAATACTCGCATTCCTGAAACTAGGATATCACTCTGTGCAATATGGAGATCTGAACAGCCCCGTAGTCGTGATCGATAAGGAAATCATGCAGGAAAGAATTAAGGATTAGCTACGCGCGGAGGTATATATACACGTCCGTCATGCATGCATGCATGGCCTACCGCCCGGCCGATTTCGCTTCTCGATCAGAAAGTCGCGAAAACGGCTGGAGAGGAACATAGGGGACTATATTATCAAAAAAAGACTGTAATTATTCAGTCAAGAGGGCCTAATTTTCAATCTCTGCCGTTTTCGCGAATTTTTTCGTGAAAATTTGACTGGAACTACAACCAAATGACATTTGAGGATATGAATTTGGTCCCTTGGCCCAGTTGGTTAAGGCATCGTGCTAATAACAACTCCTCAAAGTTGAAACGCGAGGATCGGCGGTTCGATCCCGCCAGGGACCAGGCCGTTATAGTATAGTGGTTAGTACACTTCGTTGTGGCCGAAGAGACCCTTGTTCGATTCTAGGTAACGGCATATTTTTGCTTTTGAAGGCCCTAGAAGCGTGGTTTTCACTCTCAGAGTGCATACTACGTCAAAAAGAATCAATGTGCCCTTCCCTCTGCTGCACATCGCGTCCCATCATCAGGTAGTTCAACATAGAGCACCTCCTCACTGTAACGTACGGAAAACTGTCCTAGAAATGTGTCATGATTCACAAACGGAGTATACATAAGAATAAATTAATGCAAGGAGAACTCAGCCAGGGTTCCACCGGTCGTGCTATTGTCGTGATTGCCTTCGATAGCGATTGTAATGAACCGGCCAGTGTATGAATTGTTTAGAGCGATTGTAGTGTCATTACCGGGCTGAATCTGAACTTGTGTAATGTTTGCTGCTGGGACAGATGAGATGCCAACCTGGTAATTGTTGACTATCCAATTGACAGCGGTTGAGTTTGCCGAGCTCATTGTGGCGGCCGTCAGATTAGCCGAGTTCAGAATGCCCAGCGATATCAGATTTGGAGGCGATGAACCCCACAGGAAGTAAGCGCTGGAAAAATTGGTCGTGGAACCCAGGTCGATCGTTACCGACGACTTGGTAGAGTTCAACGGCTGCCAGAAAGTGGAATTGTCACCGTCGTTCATCGATACTGGGAAGGCACCAGGGTACCAAGCATCAGACGAAAGCAGAGGCTTGCACTGGGCAACATTGCCGCTCAGGCTGACGTTCTGGTCAGTTCGGTACGTTGGCACCGTCAGAGTCTGATTGATGGACAACGTATAGTTACCAGCCATTGGGTTTCGCGAGCCAATGGTGATGGGAACCTGGGCAGCCACCGTTTGGTTATTCCAGGAATAATTTCTATTCGGCCGTCTAGTGATTGTTGTACTGGAGAGAGTGATGTTGACATCAAACACAGCACCCTGGTACTTCATACCTTTTACCATATAGCCACCTTGCAGCTGCGGAGGCAGAACAGGATCGAGATAGAATGCCTCCTCCTCGCCTCGGAAGCCAGTGAAACCATGCGTGTAGACCTGAAGGTAGCCGCCGTGACCGGTCAAGAAGGGGAACGCCGGGTTGGTGCCCCCATTGATGGTTGGATCGTCAAGCATCTGTTCAGAAAACTGATAGTAAGGACGACGCAAGTACGGCTGGTTGGCGAACAGCAGGTAAGTGTAGGCCGAGCAGCCGCTGGTGGCAAGCGTAGCCGTGTCAATGGCATAAATGGCGTAGGTCATGGCTGGTCCATCAGGCGACTGTCGCCCAGCGTAGTACTGGAGATTGGTGAAAGCCCGGGACTGATTAAATGGATACTCAACCGGGTAGGTCAACATGACCACGTCTGCCTGCTTGACCTGTGCAGTACCATTCATACCAGAAAACTCGATTGTGAGGTCGAGGCTCGTGTCCTCGGGGATGTACATGTTGTTTGCGATATCCATCCACTGAGGGTCGGGTGCCTGGCCCAGAATCTGGGCTGCTCGTGTTCCCCAGCGCATCAGCTGTGAGACCATGCCATTAGTATAGGCGCCATCGTTCACATGATTGGCGAACTCGTCTGGGTCGGTGAGGTTAGAGGTGTGGTACTTGGTGTCATTGCCCTTAACGACGAAATTGGCAAAGTACTCAACGGCGTCGCCAATGATGGGCCAGCCCTTTTGTTGGAGCCAGGCCGTGTCGTTTGTCTGCAAATAGTACTTCCAGTGCGCCAGGGCCACGTCCGCGTTGAGATGGTATTGGTAATTGACGCATGGACCCGTGCCGGTGCAGTTGCCGTAACGGGCGCTCGTCCACGGATAGATGGCACCTTTGTAATTGTACATGGCGGCGTTCTCCTGGCTCTGCTGTCGCAGCTTGTACCGATAGTTGTTGATGGACTGAGCGTGCGAGGGGTACAGGGCCATGAGACCCAAGTTCATCCATATGTCCGCATCCCAGAAAATGAGACCACCATACGAGTCAGAGCTCAGGCCACTCACTGGAATAGAGTTATCGCCGACACCGGGCCCGTCGGAGCCCTGCCGGACGTTGGCCAGCAGGTGGAATATAGTGGCTCTGATGGACGTCTGCAGTTCCTGGTCGCCAGGGACGACAATGTCAGCCTCGTCCCACAGGTCAGCCCACGCAGAGGTGTGAGAGGCAACGAGGTCGTCCCAAGATGCGGACGCGGCGGACAGACTGGCGTTCTGGGCCACCTGGAAAGAGTTCGCCGGGAACGCGTCTGTCGAGGCAATGCCGACGTACTTGAACACGGAAACCGTCTGTCCAGCCGCCAGCGGAATGGTGAAGTTCTGAAACACAGCGGTGCCAGAGGTTCCAGCGGTCCTGTTGCCAGAACAGACCAAGGTACTGAACTCATGAGCAAGGGTGTCTGGCAACTCCCGCGGGCTCACTGCAGTCCAGATAGACGCGTTGCCATAAGTGCCATTACCGGCGGGCCAGGTTCGAAACGACGTCGAGGTGTCGAGAACATCGCTCACAGTGACCGAACCACTCTGGCCGGCGGTGATGTCCAACCGCACTAGTCCCAGGTTGATTTGCTGCCTGTGCGTGAAAATGGTGTATGCAAGCTGGTACTGCTTGGAAGCGCTTGGCTGCCAGCTGGCGTTCGTCGTCACAATGCCGTTCATGAGACTCAGCGACTGCTGGTACTGTGTAATGTCGCTGGCGTTGTACACATTACCTTGGTCATCCTGGATGCCTAGCGCCGTCCAGACGGGGATCGTGGACATGATGGACTCGCTGCCATTCTTAAGAACCTCGGGGAAGTTGGTGCCGGTGGTGTTTGGCTGCACGTCCCAGAATCCGGAGATGAAGGCGCCAGTGTACCTCTCGTTGTACAGAGGCCAGCCGTTGATGGGTATGTCGTCGTTGCCGGAAAAGTTCTGGTCCACGAGGAATCCTTGGCCCTGTACAGGGATCCTGACGCCGATGTAGCCGTTCGCAGCATACGGCTGTACGGCAAAGCTGTCGTTCCGCTGTAGCGTAGTCGTTAGCGTCCACGTAGTGGGGTCATAGCTGTCATACTGCGTAGTGGGGTCGACAAGCTGCGATACTTGATTGATGTTGGGTAGGGCTGGAGACTCAGGGTAGCTAAGTTGATTTGATTGGTTGGGGAACTGTGACTGTTCTATGGTCCTCCAAGGAATGTATTGATTGAAAGCGTTCACGTACTGATTGAACACCAAGACGCTGGCCACAACCTGCGGTATGATCTTGACGAAAATCATATCCAACATACAAATGACGCTCAAAGCGCTGATGATCCGGAGACCCCTCCGGCGCATTCTTATATTAAATTGCCCCACGGTCCGCCTCGATGGTTGCTCGTTGCTCTATGATACGTCACGTTAAAACTGGCTCCTCGGGTACATTTATGTCTGAAAAGTTATCGGCCCGAGATTCACGCGCCTAGCGCTTTGTCAGAATACCTGGGGTATAATAGCGTTACCTTGGGATTTTTAGTTCCCCGCTTTACCCCGCCTCTCGAGAAGTCTAGATTTCACCAATAGCCGTGTTGTACGTATACGTAGAAAGGAGCGTCGAGAACCTGGAGAAAACTCAGGGTCGCTCACGTGCGTCGAGAAACGTCAGTGACTCAAAAACCAATAGGTGGGGTCAGAGTGGGGGCGCGGGTTGCTATGGCAACCCTAAACACAACTGCTTCGATTATATCCTACCGCGAGCGAACACTGTATAACATGTTATAGAGTCTGCCGTTTCCCAAAACAAGGCAGTAACTAAACTAGCTTATTTTAAACGAGCTGCAGACGGGAATGTTGGTATGACGGAGCGAATACACTAGCGTAGCGCTCAGTATTGTGACCTACACATGAAAGTAGCTGCGAGTTTTTGAATTACACGCCGTTTTGTCCGCTTGCTGGTTCCATTACGCATTACGCGCCACACCGTTAGCCAGCCGTTAGCGCGCCAAACCACTGTACTTGATTATATTCTGCGGTACAACACGGCTGGACACGGCGGCTATATGATGGTCCTATTTGCGCTGTACTCCCGTTTGAAGTAACATCTCCACAGACTATAATAGCCGGCCGCCCGGCCATAACTCTGGCTTAGCTCTTGGTACGGCTCCTTTCGCATGTCTGGGCACTCGGTGTGATACAAGATACGGCATATATCGGCTATATATGGCACAGGACGGTTATCGCGGCGAATGAGGCTGCCAAGATCCAGTGCATAGTGCTTGCAGCGTGTCTGTGACGGAGTGAGATGAGCATGAACAGGCGAGCTCTATGTAGCGCGACTTGGCGTAGGCAGGCGTCTAGTGTATTGCAAAGACGCCGACTGGCCGGCTGAGTACCCCGCCGGCTTCTTCAATATATTGGTCCAGTCTATGAATATCAGAGACCTGGCTTAGAAGATCAGTTAACCTTAGGTCTGAGGAAGCGCCGGTGACTGTGGCCTCTTTTGATAGTCTGCGTCCTCCACTTTTCTGGCACCACTTTGCTCCACTTGCTGCAAATCTAACACATTGACATGTTAAAAATCGCCAGGGTGTACGTGGCTGTTGAGACGTCTTGATCAGATCAAGTTCACCTCGTCAAGTACTTGCGCTCGCACCGCTGAATCCGCGATCGTGTGACATCATCACGAGACCAGTATCGCCACATCGGGCCTCAGTGCCTTACAGCTACCTGTGGCCTGGTGCAAATTGCCTTCCAAGGTACAGACAGCTGATGGATCTACTGGATCTGCCCGCAGCGTCTATCAACACATGATAGCGTCGGCTGCTCGATGATCATCTACGTAGATAACATGTTAGCACACAGATAATAGTCGCAATCTACTGATAACGTCCGTTTAGGCTCAGCGCGTGGGTGAACTCTATGATTACCGGTATAGAAATTACCGCAGCGCATAAGGTTTCAACGCCGTTATCTTTGCACAATAAATTGCACTGAGACGCGCGAGTCAACATTCCTATTGTAAAATTTCCGAATAAAGTTCCCTGCAGCGGCTACGGCTGAGACTGTCTGGGACAAAATCAAACTAAGAAAAAAAACGAGTCACGTGATCCATGGGATTCGATTCGATGCAACTTGACCACTCGCAAGCCGTCCATTAGAGCGTCGTATCGCCGAGCAGCTATAGTGCTATAGTAAATTTGCAATCACCAATAGTTTATGTACGGCATCGGGGGAAAGTTTTACCGAGATGCAGAGACCTGCGACAGGCCCTGAGCCTCCGAGACCAGTGTTTAGACGTGCCTATTACGTGAATAGCGGGTACAGTGGAGAACGGTGCGGGGTCGCATACGATTAAACTTAGCTAATGCTTGATGCGGCCTATAGATCGCCATGATAACGGTTGGCCGCGAGGCGACCCGGGCTGGCTTGGTGTCGCAGGGCTGCGACAAAATATTACATGGGCTGCCAAGTGCGTCGTCATAGTAAGGCGTGTGGGGTATCTCCAGTCCGCTATCAACGCAAAAACAATCAGATGGTTTTCTTCAGCGTGTCAACTTTTCTATTTAACCAGAAGATTAACATGTTATCTTTATCCTGGAGAAGCAGTGAGCCAAGCAGGGTTCCCCACCGCGATCTCCTAGAAATGAACAAGCAACGACGGTGGGCAATGTCACACTGCAGCCAGATGCAGAAAAAGCACATTTGTCCGTTTTGGTAATAACGTCCAACACCGAGAGCTAATTTCATATATAATATGTCGATCCCCGGCCTAGCCAAGTTCACTCAAACCGCTGGTACACAACCATTAAAGTACGACCCCGGCGCAGGTACCAACACATCACCCTCGCACGGCTGCACGGCTCGGTATACACGATAACTATTATACACTATACACGGTATAGACACTAACCACACCACATAACTGACACCAGTCCTTGACATCTCACGACGCGACCTGAGATGGAGAAAACCTCTGAGTCCCTGTCGGACCTCCCTGTGGAGGAAAATGTTCAGTCCAAGAATGAATACGGCAACCTGGAGCGTGGCCTCAAGAGCCGACATGTCCAGCTCATCGCCCTCGGAGGCTGTATCGGCACCGGTCTTTTCGTGGGCTCGGGCACCATTCTCTCACACTCTGGCCCCGGATCCCTTCTAGTGGCCTACCTGATTATGGCGTTTGTCATCTGGACCGTAATGAACGTTCTGGGTGAAATGACTACTTACCTGCCCGTCAGGGGAGTCTCCCCCACCATGTTTGTACACCGTTTCGCTGACAATTCGCTCTCCTTCGCTACAGGTTGGAACTACTGGTACGCCTACGCGTTCCTTGTACCCTCTGAGATCACAGCCGCTGCCATTGTCATTGAGTACTGGACCGACGCGGTCCCGACTGCGGCCTGGATCGCCATCATCCTGGCTGTGATCCTGCTGCTCAACATCTTCATGGTTGCGCTTTTCGGTGAAGTTGAGTTCTGGTTCGCCTCCATCAAGATCCTCGCGATTCTTGGGTTGATCATTGTTGGTATCGTCATCTTTTTCGGAGGCGCGCCCACCCACGATAGATTGGGTTTCAGGTACTGGAAACACGATGCCTTCAGAGAGTACATTGTGACTGGCGCCGCTGGAAGATTCTGTGGCTTCTGGAATGCTCTGATTCGATCTGGCTTCTCGTTCATCATGTCGCCGGAACTGATCACGATCTCGGCAGGTGAGACCGAGGCTCCAAGACGAAACATTCCAAAGGCTACCAAACGATTCATTTACCGTCTCTTGTTCTTTTACATTCTTGGGTCTCTGATCATTGGCGTTATCGTTTCATCTTCCGACTCGCACCTACTGGGCGCCATTTCCAGCGGCAAAAGCGATGCCGCCGCTTCTCCGTTTGTCATTGGAATCCAGAACGCTGGAATCCCCATTCTGAACCATATAATCAATGCCGCCATTCTCACCTCGGCCTGGTCTTCGGGCAACTCATTCCTGTTCGCTGGCTCTCGAACCCTCTATTCGCTGGCCTGCGAGGGCGAGGCTCCAAAGATCTTCAGACGATGCAACAAGTGGGGTGTTCCCTACATGGCTGTGTTGTTCACCGCTCTGATCTCGCTGCTTGCGTTTTTGAACGCGTCTAGCTCCTCCTCCAAGGTGTTTACCTGGTTCACCAACATCTCCACCGTTTCTGGCTTTGTTTCGTGGATTTCCGTGCTGATTGCTTACCTACGATTCAGGAAAGCCATGATTTACAACAACATTATCGACACCCTGCCCTTCCGAACGGCTCTGCAGCCCTATGCCACGTGGGTGGTGCTCGTATTCGTCACTATCCTAGCCATCACCAACGGCTTCAACGTCTTTGTCGGCGGCTCCTTCAACGCGGCTGACTTTATCGCAGCCTACATCACGCTGCCGCTCTTTTTGTTCCTCTACTTTGGACACAAGATTTACTTCAACAACTGGCGGTGGCTCATCCCGCTGGAGGAGATTGACGTCATCACAGGCCTGGACGAGGCTGAAAAGACAGAGCTCGAGTTCCCCGACAGGGAACCCAGAAACTTGCTGGAAAAGGTTTGGTTTTGGATAGCATAGTTGACGTTTCATGTACATAGAGTACCAATTGATTTTTTGTTGAGCATTTTCGCCTCGGCCTCACATGTGATACACTGACATGTGAAGGCCACTGCACGTCTACAAGCAAATTCACTGGGAGAACAAAGAAAGACGACTAACTGGTAGCAACTGCGTGCCTCGGGCGATGAGGAACAGCCTCGATTGCCTCATGTAGCCTTACACAACCAACATGCTACTCCTCACGCAAGCATCAGCTGAAAATCTCTTTGCATCATCGCCCATCACACGGCTGATCTTCAGATCTGCTTCCCTTTCAAGCAGTTGCTGAATTCATTTGCTGTATATTACTTTCAGGCGTTGTAGAATGTAAGCGGGCTGCGGACTTATAGCTGTTAAGTGCACGTTGAGGGGGCGGCAGGACAGCTCCTTGTCACGGCGCTAAACGAGCCATCACCATCACTCCACACAGACGTATTTCTGCATGTCACAGATCAGATCAACCCGCTTTCACCCGATGGACACGCATACCACTGTACGCAGCGGCAGCATAACTAACAAGGTTCGGAAGCAGCTGCGCAGGAAGCATAGCATAACTTAGCATTAAACGCTGGCAAGGATACTGCCTATCGTAACACGTAATCTGAACGCCCTACCGGCCATACGACCTCATCTTTTTATCTTTATATCTACAACTCAAATCGCGCACCCTATCTCTGGTATATGATGCAAGTGTCAAAATCGATAACGTGACATCGCCCAGCTCCGACCAGAAACCTTTAAATACACCCCAATCCCTCGATTTCTCTCTCCCATTAACTGCCTACAGCATCGCCGAGTCACTGCTGCTAAAAGTCGTTGCTACCGTTCCCAGCCCTTGTTATCAATCAGTGGTGCCTAACCGACTCACTCGCTGCGCCCGCCTGTCGTCCCCCCACTGCAGCACCCCCTACATATAATCTTCACGCTGAACCACCCACCCATTCTCGAGCCAACTCCCTCGCTTCAACCTCGCCGGCATTCATCAGTCCATCGCCCATCATCAACCAAGGTTAGCTATCCCTCTACCAGATCACGTGCAAATCACGTGCCACGATACTGTGAGCACCTTCCACTTTTGTACCTCATCGCCCCTTTTTACAATTTTTTTTTATTTCTAGCCACCACATCACCACACCATGTCCAAGAAGAGCGAGTCGGTCCTGGTTTCGAGCCCGGTGATCCAGCACGAACACGCCTCGGTTCCCCGGCCCCAGCGACACCCGCTATACGCCATGGACTACTTCCTCGACCTCGACCAGCAACAAGACAACTTTGAGAACGTGCGATCCTTCGTTCGACAGGTCTTCCACACAACGCCCAACGCTAAGGCCAAGCTGGACATATCCCAGTTGAAGGGCGGCATCACCAACGTTCTCCTGCAAGGGACTTACCACGACGGTAAGGACGAGATCAGGTTCCTTATCAGGGCCTATGGAAAAGGCACAAACACAATCATTAATAGAGACCGAGAGTTCAGCACTCACCTTCATCTGCTCTCTTACGGCCTGGCGCCTCCGCTGTACGCTCGGTTCGGCAACGGACTCATCTACGGGTTCCTACCCGGCCGTTCCGTTCACTACACGGAGCTCAGTGACCCAGAAATCATGCGGGGAACCGCCAACAGACTCGCCCAGTGGCACGCCCTGCTAGACGCCGGCAAGATCGAAAGCCACTTGAGCGGTTCGAGCCCTTCCGACATCTGGCAGCTGCTCACAAAGTGGATCGACACTGTCCCAGAGGGCGTCATTTCGGCCACAGCCCAAGAATTGCATCAAGAACTCGCATGGATTAAGCGAACTATCGGCCACAAAGGCGGACCGACCGTCGTGGCCCACTCCGACCTCCTCTCCGGAAATATCATTGTCCCTGAAAACTACAAACCAACACACGCACAACTACCACTAGACATCCCGACCGGCTCGGATTACACCCCATCGAACTTGGTTTCATTTATAGACTACGAGTACACCATGCCCGCCCCGCGAGGGTTCGACCTGGCAAACCACTTTATGGAGTGGCAGGGCTTCGACTGCAAGACGGAACTCATCCCGCAGCTTGACGTCAACAACCCGGTGCTTAGGTACTGGGCCTACCACTACCTCAGCGCATTCCAGTATTACATGGAGGGCCAGGCAATTACTGCCGCGCATATCGATACCCTCATTGGTGAGCTGGCTGCTTGGTGGGGAATGCCTGGATTTTACTGGGGAATCTGGTCCGCTATTCAGAGCTCCATCTCGGAAATTGACTTTGACTATGCAGACTATGCAAAGAACCGGCTCAGCGAGTACTACGAGTGGAAGGCAACCTACACCTCCGCTAAGCTATAGCTGCTCTCGACCACGCTTCAACACGCCACGACTAATGTTCACTAATAACTCATGTAGAGAGATCTACCGGTAATAAAAGTTTATTTGAGACACTATTCAGAAGCAGCTGTGAAACCACCGGAAGGCACGGATATTGCTTCCCAATTAGTAATCAACTGAACCCTACCAACCGGCATGGGCGGTTGGGGGCCAGTAATCTAGACATTTTACCCTACGTACATTGGTGTACGTTCGCATTATAACAAAATGATTTATTGAACACTCGCGCGCTCTTGCGGCTCGTGTGAATGCTATTACCTATTGCTCATTGTCCTCATTAGTCCCTCAGCCGTGGTTAGATCTTTAAAGTCGATAGATGTCCGTATGTTGGACCGCGTGCTCTCCATCGACCCTCGTGGTATGCTCTGTTCCATACGTCGCACCCTGTCCATAGAACCTCTCGGCCTGTCGATGGACGTCCTGGCTGGTGGCGCCGCCATGTGCTCTACCGGGCGGTCCATTGAATGAAGGGCCAGCTGTGATCTGTTGAACGGAGTTGATTCGAATGGATTCGACACCGCTGGCTTCATGTACAAGCTGTTTGTGGATTCCAGCTCGTGTTCGTCGTCATAGACCTCTTCGCTGTGCCTCGGATACCTATCAACCAGCTCCTCCTGGTCCTCGAGCCTGATGTCATCATGATGTCGAAGTTCAGGGCTGGTGAGAGACTGCCGCTTGTTACTGATCCACGACTGGACCGAGCCCGGAACGTTTGAGAACCGCTTGGACGACCGCTTAGAGTTGGAAGACACCGGCGGGGAGCCGTTTGCACTTCGCGGTGGTACAGCGGTGGTGTCAGAATCCGGTCCGCTGTTGTAGCTAGCGGCACTAGAGTGCTTGGCCTCCTGGAAGCTGGAGCCGGAGGAATTGTCCTTAACAAACGACTGCAGATCGTTGGCGGAAAGCTGCTCTCGGATAATGTCCACGTCCCTCGGTGTGAAGATGGCCTGTACAGACTTGATTGCGTAGTGTGGGAACAAAGAAGTGACCACTCCTAGAAGTACCACAGCCCAGTAGCACAAGTTGCCAAACATCTCGGCACCTACTCCGTAAAGCTCGGTGGCCATGGTGGTCGACGAGTAGATACCAGTCCATAAAAACACCAAAGCAGAACTAACAAGGTTGATGACGATAGAGATCCAGTCCCACCGGTACTGGTTGGACAGCACGTATAGGTTCGATGAGATAACGGCAATCGAACAGACAGCGAGACCCATCCAGAAACGGTGGTTGAGTGGCTGACCAGTTGGACCGCTGAAGCCTCCAGCACAGTAGATGAGGTAAGGGAAGAAGTATGCAACCGCAGACTGGTACAGACCGTCCAACATGTAGATGGCAAACTTAGTCAAGCTCCACTCGGTTCGCAGAATACCCGGACGGTAAAGTTGCGGCACCGCCAACGAAATTTCGTCGCTCACGTCCTGATCGAAGATACCCATAAAGATCACAGGCAGCGAAGTGAACGCCAGGTTAAACAACATGACGTAGGTGTACTCAAACAAGTACGCGCCGTCAAAGTTGGAAAAGATGCCAAACCAAAACAGCGCTAGCGTGAAGACAACGTTCTTGTAAAAAAAGTTGGGAATCATCTCAGCCAATCGCTTGTACGACCATCGGCCGTGCACCAGCAACAGACGTGTCAGGTAACGGAACTGGCCAACAGCGTAGTCCGAAGACATGACAGCCTGTCGACCCTCCTCACCGGCGATACCAACACCGACGTCCGCCTCTTGGATCATGGCGACATCGTTAGCACCGTCACCAATAGACAGCGTCATGACACCCAGAGTAGTCTTAACCAGTCGCACAACGGCAGCCTTCTGAGCTGGCGACACTCGGCAGCACAGCACAGACTTGCACTGTTTGCACAGCAGCAAAAACTTTCGAGCAACTTCGGGGTCCAAGGCCAGCTTCAACGCGTCACCGTCAATGATGATTGCGTGTCGTGCTGACGGTGGGCTGTGATCCAGTTTAGCGGCTTCAAGCTCTTCCTCGCTGCCAGCCATGCCAAAGTATTTCTGAAGGTACTCAGAAAGCATAGCGTCGCAGGCAGCCTTGGTGTTCTCAGTAGGTCTCACCACAATAAGCTCCATGTCATTGTCTAGCAGATTGCATGAAAAACCAATGTTGATAGCGGTCTCGACCTTGTCACCGGTAAGAACCCAGAGCTTGATACCAGCGTCACCCAGTAGAGAAATGGCCTGGGGAACACCGTCCTGGAGTCTGTCCTCGATAGCAGTACCGCCGACCAAGTTCAACTCTCGCTCGATAGAATCAGCAACCTCCTCCATGAGCTCCTCTCGATTGGTGAGAGCCTTAGAAGCCTGTTCGTGTCGCTCGTTCCAGTCATTGTACTCGGCAATGCTGAGCTCTCTCTGCGCCACGCACAGCGTTCGGAGACCTTCCTGTGCAAACTGTTCCAGGTGGTGGGCAGTCTGGGCCCGCAATTCCGCCTGTTCACCAACCTTGAGTCGCGAGTAAATGATACTGTCAGCACCCTTACACAGAAGCATAATTCGAGTCGTACCGTCGTCAGCCTTAAACTTGATGATAGCACTCATTCGCTTTCGGGTAGAGTTGAACTCCAGAATGTTCAGAACCTGGTACTCCTTCTCCACACCTTGAACGTCGCAGATGATACCCTTTTGAGTACGGTCCAAGAACGTGAAACCGCAGTCACGAGCCGTGGCCACCAGAGCGGACTCGTCTGGAGACTGAGCTTTGTACTCGACTTTGCCAGGGTTCTTCTTGCTGGGCTCGGCAATGACAGAATGACATACAGCCAGCATGAGCATGAAGTATCGACAGGCTCGCTGCTGATCGACACCGTTGGCACCGTTGACATCATCCACAAATTGCGAAGAAATGAAAGTCACGTTCTCATCCACGAGCTGAGGATTGTTGTTGATTTCCCGCAGCTTCTTAATCATTTCAATCTTGTCGGCCGCAATCTCTCGACGCATCTGTTCGCCCTCCGCAATGACATCAATACCTTCTCGCTTTCGAAGACCAGCCAGCGCCTCAGTGTATGCTTTACCATAAGCGATACCGTTGATTGTGCACTTCTTGAACTCCATAACATTCTGAGTAAGGGTACCCGTCTTGTCCGAGAAGATGTACTCAATCTGGCCAAGATCATCAGAGATGTTCCACGATTTGGGCGTACACGGGTAGTCCAGAGGCTCGTAGTACATGTGGTAGTCGCTGTAGATGAAGAATGCCTGGATGGTCTTGACAATCTCGATGGAAATGTAAAGCGAGATGGGAACCAATGACTGATACAAAATGACAGCCGCCCAGAAAGTCACCAGACCATCCAAAGCGGGTGTGCCACCAATCGAGCCAAACTCAAAGTAGGTAATTGACGTGTTCGCCTTGCCGAAAATGACACCGTTGACCAAACCCGAAGTAAAACACAGAAAGAACAGCAGCACAAAGTTAGTCAGCACACTCACGTTGAGCTGTCGCGAGATGAGACTTCGCTTCGTGGGGGTCTCGCCAGCATTGAGCATAATCTTGGTCTCAGTACCAGTGAACACGGTGATGCCAATAGCCCAGTCGGTGTTTCTAAGAGAGCAACCTCGTAGGAGCATATTGTTGATGGAGACAGGCTCCGAGCACACAGTGGAGTCGTCAGGGCCGTTAACGTCATAGTCAGGGTTCTTGCTCCACTTAGCCACACCGTTATAAGAGTACAGGTTTGGCTGTGGTCCCTCCGATTCGATCCAGAATCGCGCCCTCTCGCAGTCCAGTGCATGTTTGACACCGTCACCGCACTTGAGCGCCTGTCGAACCTTCAAGTTGGTCTCACCATCCAAGTTCTTGGTTTCAACGTAGCAAGCGCCATCAGTATCAGAAGTAGCCAAAATCACGACATCAGCGGGAATCTCGTCATTGTTTCGGATTCGAATGAAATCACCGACCCGTACGTTTTTCCAGAAATCACGCTTGAACTTTGCCGTTCCAGGTCCGAGGAAATGGGAATCCAAAATCTTTTCGGAGCCATCAGACTCTTCAATCTCAGGAATGTACTCGGGCTTGACAGTGTAGACGGAGTTGACAGTGACAGAACGAGTTAGCTCAATGTTGAAGGGGTCCTCGGTCTGGGGCAAACCGTCGTTCTTCTTCTTGCCCTTGAGGGCCTTGCCGACCTTCATGGTGGTTCTGGTCGACGCCTTCTTGAACCGACGCCACATTGAAATGTTTTCATCTGTGACGTTGGGGTTATGCACATAGTTGAGAATTTGGGTGGGCGTGTTGTTAAGCTCGAGATCGAGAAGGGTACGTCGATAGTCTTCGACGGCGTCTTTGACTGCAGTGATGGCGACGATAACAATGATTGGGACAGCCGCCAGGCCGGGGCTGGAAACTCCAAAGATGGAGAATGCCTATGTTAGTAATATGAAGCGATTTTCCTGGATTTCATGCGTGATACTCACCCCCAAAATGACAATAAATAAGAAATAAACGTTTGCGACATTTTTGAACTGATAATAAAGATTTTTCGGAATGAACGAAAGTGGTGTGTATTTTGTTGTGCGGATCTTGTTTCGGGGATATGCTGTTGATGGGAGCCCTGTGTCTGGCTCAAGCATCCCTCTCGGTAGCGGCAAGTTCATGTAAATATTCCTCCTGGCCGTGGGCCGCTCCTTACCATCCTCATACGCATCGCCCGGGTTGGGCGACGGCGGAACAGCCGGGTCCTTATCCTCTCTATGGCGGAACAACGATTTTGATCTATGGGGCCGCCCCTTCTTATGTCTCTGGGTACCCCATCGGTTTCGTTGCATGGTAGACTTGTGTCGCAGCACCTCGCTGCTTTCCGAGTCGACCTGTGCGATCGGCATGGCTGTGAAGTTCAGAATCGTGTCCCTGCGCGAACTCATGAGTGAATGACTATCTGTGGGCGTGCCGGGAAGCGGCAGATGGGCGTCATGTGCGAATGAGATGACTCGCTTGTTGACAGGGCTGGGGCATATGCTCATCTCGTCGTCGTCTCTATTGGCGATCTGCGGGTTCACAGTGAGCAGACTTCCGTATTTCTTTGGCGACCTCATTGGACCCGTCGGCGTGAACGGCTCCCTGGCGCTGAGCACAGAGTCTCTCAGAGACGATTCCCTTCGAGCGCTCTGTGGGGGTGGCGCTAAACTATCTCTCATGGCGCCGGACTCAAACTCATGCCGGTCCTCTGTAGGCGAATTTATCGAGTTCACCGAGTAGTTGGAGTATCGCAAAATGCTCTTCCTGGGACCCTCGTGGTTCATGTCGTAGGAAAAGTCAAAGGCATCGTCCACGGGCACCGGTACTGGTCGAATTTCGTGTTCTGACTGCTCCCGGAACGGGTTATTAGACGACAGCCGGTCCATGCTGTTGTGCGTGTCCTCTCCTCAGCCAGGTCTATATCCAGTATCTTCTCTATGCTCTATCCAACCGTAGCGAAAAAGAATCCTCTCTATCTCCTCTATCAAGCCTGAACCTATCCTGACCGGCTCCAGACAGCTGCCTAGGGAATCGAAATTTTAGTGTCTAACGAATGACGCGAATGCAAGTGGGATGAAGGAAGGAGGCGCACGTATTATTAGGCCCAAATCGGCACTTCACGACACCCCAAACAACTCCAAAAGAATCACTCGAAAAAATCTGCAACGAGTCAGACTGGTCGATAAAGTGGTCGTAGTATATTAACGGGGAATGGGACTACGAAATTTGCTACAAACGGAGGCGGCGCGACCCGCCCTACGCCACCACCAGCCATTTCACGGCATGAAAAATTCCGCTACAAAACACTTTGTTCCGAGTAAACAGGCCACTCTCTACGCCACCGGCATGCGAAACCAGAACTCTATAGTCGCTTATGCGAGTTACAGACGGAATCCCTTGTTTTCACGCCCAGAACGGCCCGCCGGTGCCGACGCACCCGCATGCAGCTACATATCGCGACGTTGTGGGTGCAGAGAACAGACTCAGATCCACAGTAGATACTGATCATCTCCTGATGTACCACTCTCCCCTGCTTATGTCCTCGTCGTCCCCAATCAGGGTATAATGCCCCCTCTCCCCCTGGATACGATAAATCACAAATTTTGACTCAAATCTAATCAAAGCGGCTCATCTCCGTCGATACCGAACCCGACCCTATCCGGCGCGCGAACCCTGAAACCAACGCGGCGAAACCGGGCCCGGAAATCGTGGTAGAGTTCCAAGGTGGTAGAGCCGAACGTAGCTCAGCCCTCGCCTTGCCTTGCACATCGCGGCATCATTGGCTGCCAAGTACTGTCACGTGAATACGCTGGAGTGGCCAATGGGGCGTGGAATCGACCCGGTGCGATTGATCGATCAGTCCTTGCGCCATACGAGTTTAGAGTGTACTAGGCTACATTTTGTCCTTATTGGCTGTCATCCGGCCAAGAAACTTTGACAACAATAGACGTGCCGATACCCACATCAGATAATGGAGCTAAGTGGAGGGAACGTGGGTGTGCGGTTAATACCAACGTTTCGATTTGTCTCAAGCTCAAACCTGAATGGCCAACTATTTCTAGCTCACCCCTATTGCCACATCGTCTTGTCCAAATATAGTTTGCATGATGGCAGTGAAACAGGGACGCAGAAACGTTGGCGCGCGCATGCGGCTCGATCTGACGTCATCCTTATCGATCAATTAGCTGATGTGAAATGGCAAATGCCGTGGCCATGTTTCCACAAGCTCCAGACGGGCGGCACTCCGCCGCCTCTCATACTGCAAATCTCTGCCGGCCTCTTATTAGCCGCTTAGTCAGCCGGGCCCCCGTGCTGTCGCCGACCCGATCAGTGACGTATAACGATCATACCCGACATATACCCGGATTCCGCACCGGAGCCATACCGCACTCCGAGTCAAGCTTGCAGAAGCGTTGATTCACTGTTGGGTTTGCCGAGTGGCGATGAATAAAATACGAGCTGACAGGGGCATTTGACGGTATAGCTCGATCCGTATTAGACGCTATGTGATGCAGTGCAATATCATTCGTTGGGTTCATCTTGTTCTACATGCTGACTGAGACGGCGAATGCCAATGCTGTGAGACTAACCAGGCAAGCTGAGGCAAACAGTGGAAGCTATAGGTCGGCACGCGCTGCGTCAAAATTCCGAGCTAGGAGTGAGTCAGTCGGTTTGCTTTAGTCAGCTGTTGTGGCTTGTATTGACATGACTGTGACACAAACTGCACAGCGCCCTACTCAGTGTTTGGATTTTGGTCGAAATGTCGCCATCGGTAGAAAGAGTATGATGAGATCGACATTGCATGTCATGATATATCAATTCACTAGTTTAATGTACGTATGTGCTATGGATCCCGCGTACGCCTCGAGACGTGTCGAATCCGAGTATTTGTCTAATTGACTAATAATAATTCACAGGATCATCGCTGTGACAGTGAGACATAGCTGATTGTACCGGCCCCCAGAGAATCTACGTACTACTGGCCAGTCGCCAGCCCTCAGTATGACCGCATCAGAATTCATGAACTCAAGGACCATCACTAAGCATGGACTCTGCAATTCAACACGAAAATCAAACAAATCTATAATATTACAAAAGATGGATCGTGAAGTGAAGTCTCAACAATCACTACAGCGGGTCCGGCCAGCTCAGACTAATGCAGCGTGTACCCAAACAGCTTCCTCACCGCATTGGCATCCCCATTCACGTCACCGTGGCCCGGGATCAGCGTCTCGAACGGCCACGACAGAACCTCCTCCACGCCGACCTTCTTTGACTCGCCGCCCAGCCGCGACTTGCACATGTACGACTGCATCAGTCTCATCACCAGCCGCTTGGAATCTGGAATCAAAAGATCCGCGCTCACAAGCGTCTTAGTTGGCACGTGGAATATGCACATGTCTTGATACTTGTGCTGGGGTAGGTATACGAGCTCGAACTCCTCGCTGATCTCGCCGGGGAAACAGATATCCTCCAAATCGTCCTTTACCAGTTTCCTGTTACCCAGTGCTTTAGGCACCACGTAGTCCACCTTCACCTTGGACCAAATGAGTCGAAATTTGTCCTCGAGGCCCTCAGTGCCTATTAGCTTAGCCTCTGGGAATTTCTTCTGCCACGAGTTCAGACCGAGGTAGTGGTGCGGGTTTGGTGAAATCACATATTTGACGTCATCCTCAGTCCCTAGCTGCTCAACTAACTTCTTTCCTTCTGGCCCGTAGGGCATTGGGCTGATGACTGCTAGCGCCCCGCTCTTGAGCTTGATGACTGTAGTCCTGGTGGTATCGCAGTGTGAAGATCCACTGAAAGGCGCTTCATGGATGGCAATAGTATCGCTGACGAGCCTAGAATCTCCTTTGACGGGGGACTCGAAAGGCATGCTGGGGTTGTGAAATATGTTTGGCGTGACGGATCCACCAAGATCCCACCCCTGTTGCAGCTGCATACCTAGGCATACCCAGGTTCATAGCGCAAGCCACTTACCTCTACGGTACTCGGATCTATACCCGTACCCCACATATTTCACCCCCTACTACCAGCACTCCCCATACTACTTCACTTCGAACCCCATCGTTACCAGGGTCCAATTATCCCGCGGGCCGGTGCCAAGTGAATCAGGGTTTGACTAGTGGTCGCCCACCACACGCCACCCTATGCATCGAGGCAGGCATAAGCTGCTATAGTACTGAAATGACATGCTATGCTATACGACATACATACAATTAGACACGCGCGGTGGGGTAGAAGTATGACGGGAGAAGAGGTAATAGGGATCGTGAGGAGAGGAAGACAGGGCTGAGGTGCCAAAAGAGTGAGAAACACGCACTCGCACGCGCCATGAGCGGTTGACTAGGCTGTTAGATTTTGAACACCTTGTTGAACCTCTGCTTGGCCTCCTCCTCCAGCAGCGGCCCGTGGCACGGAATCACTCGTTCAAACGGCCATGCGCAAACCGCCGCTATTCCCACGCTCTTGCTCTCCCCAGCAAGCAAGTGATTGGCCATAAACCTCTGCAGATAGCTGCCCATAGTCGCCCACCGCATCAACCTACTCCAGCCGCTAGTAGGGTCAATGCCCGATCCGTCGTACTGATCCGCCGCGGGGCCCGTAATCAGTAGATCAGCCTCCACCATGGTCTTTGAGGTCGTGTGGAACAGCACAATCTCGCGGTTCTGGTGGCCTGGCAGGTACACTGCCTCGAACTCTTGCGCAAACTCTGCGGGCAGGTTCAGCGCCGTCTCGAGCTGGTCCTTTTTCAGAATCCGGTCGCCAACGCTCTTGGTGAAGATGTAGTCGAGTCGTAGCGGCTTCTCGTGGAGCTCCAGCTCCACATTGTTCAATTTTGGAATGAGCTCTTCACCGCCAATAACCTTTGCGTCGGGGAAAGCCCGCTTCCATGATCGTATGCCCAGCCAGTGTTCAGTATCTGGAGCCACGATATACCGGACGTTAGGCTTTTCCGCGCCGGGCGTGAGCAGCCTAAGCAGTCCCTTGGCCTCAGGTCCGTAGGGAATAGGACTGACCACGACCAATGCATTGTCCGTTCCCTTGAGTCTGATAGCGGTCGTCCTAGCGCCAAAGTGGAAAACATAGCGAACAAACGGAGCAGAGTGAATCGCAACGTCCGTGGCAACTAACGCCGAGTGGCCTCCGATAGGTGTGAAGAAACCAGCCATTTTGCGTTCAAGATTCAAAGTTCGTGTGGTGAAGAAGAATGCAAGCTCAAGTGCGCTTGTATCGGAATCGCTTGCGGTCCCACTTGCCGCCCGCGCGCATACCGTACTCGTAAAACATGTTGCTGCTTTTTACTAGCTACATGTACATAAGCTGCTTCTGCTGAATTAGTCAGCGGGTTCGAGACCCTGGCAGACCCTGCGTAATATTAAAAAATCGGGGTTTGGGCTTTTTTTTCACTGCGTAATCGTCGCACCTAAGCCCCAGCCGTGCGATCGGCGAAGGTTTCACCTAGTGGGCCGTCAATAGGCATAATCAGGCTGTTTCAACTTTTCCTGTATATTGTGCCGTGCGCCTACTGATCACGTGGCGTCGATAAAATTCGTGCACAGTCTTAATGTCAACTGTAGCACCTGCAGCGTGATTGGGTCGCGATGGCTTGGTGTCTTGGCTTGACACCTCTTGTGAAGGCTTAACCTGGATCCTGTCCAGTGTGACCCTATTCATCACATGACGCGATTTTGGCTGACGTTTGTGACGTATTATCAGATCGCCGATCAATCATGCAGTCTTGGGAAATGAAGTGGGTGGCTTTCCAGTCTTCCTCTTGGGTTCTCACTTTCTGTAGTTTTATAGTATTCAGTCAGTTTGACCTGCTCGTGCTGTGTCGTAGTCACCGTCAAGGTCTATCATAGCCCCACATGATCGGTTATTGCAGAATATTGCTCTGACGATCGCGTATCCTCGATTGGCTTAAAATTTTGCATAACCTGATTCTTGCAATACCTCTGAATGCTTCGTTTCAGTGCTTCCTTCTTCAGTTTCTCTTCCGTCGCTTCCTAGTTGGATTCACCATTGCAGTGTATGCGGCAGTGTACGCGGCAGTAGTGTGTTCTTTAATTTAACGGGCCAATTCTTCAAACCCGTGCTTGCTCAAGCGCAGACAATCAATAAGCTGTATCGCATTGATTTTTGCTCAAGCAGTCTAGGGCATACCATGTAGAGAGTCGTGTGATGGTGTCGCATCAAGGCTCAACTCCTCAGCGCTGATTACCGCTCTCAAGGCACACCCACATCATAATGTTGTCCATATTTCAATCCCGGTCATCCGCTAATAATCATCAATGTCTCCAAATCCTCTTCCTTTGATGTATCTCACAGGGTTGTCGCCGACGGAACTAGATTAGAAATGTAAACAAACACCAGGCCGCTACTCACCTCAAGTACGAATACTTGCTTTGCTGGGGTTCCTCAACTTCGGTGCTCATCGAGTCGCGGTAAGTGGTGGAGTTGGATCCTGGCGCATTTTCCGGCACTGGGACAATTTTGGCTACCATTGGCACGCTGGAGTCGTCTGGGACAGCCCCGTCGCACTCCTGGACACACTGCAGGGCTTCATCTCTGCTCTTGAAAACAATAGTTGCTGAGCACGTGGTCACCACGAGCTCGTCATAAACAGGAATAACGGTGCAAGAAAGGACATTCTCAATCTCCAAGAGGTTCATCAGCTCGATGATGTCTCCCTCGGTCGTACCAGACTCCAGATTATCGATTCTTACGGCAGTTTTGGTTCCTTTGCCTCGAATCTTCAATTTTTTGATGGGTTTCGACCCCGCAGGCATTTCTTCTATCGCTATGCTCTGTTCGCTCTTTCGCTTCAATTCTGGCTTCGCTGACCCCGGTGTGGACTCATCCTCAGGCTCTGGCTCTGGTTCCTCATGTTCAGCGGCATATTGAGGGTAATAAGGCATGCCATACTGCTCGTAACCAGGATAGTAAGGCATCATACCCTTTCCTGGCGGCATCATTGGCATCATTGGCGGGTACTGGTAATAAGGGTATCCATATGGCATCATTGGATGCACAGCCTCGCCATTGCCAGTACCCTCATCTTCTTCGTCACCGTTTTTGGGACCAGCTGGGGCACTAAAACCCGGGGGAAAGACTGGGCCGCCCTGGCGGTGGACCAAATGGCTGGGAAATCGGATTCGTGAATCCACAGTTTTGGTGTCTGATTTCGATTCTGGCTTTGCGGACATCGCCTTAGGTGCGATATGCGCTTGACGTTCCTCGCTCGCCCTGCTGGGCTCTTCGCTTGCTTGTTTGCTGGCGTTCTTGAATGAGATGTTTCTGCCTGTTGGTTCTTCAGCCTTGACTCTAGACTCTTCCTTCTTTGGCTCTGGCTTTCTGGTTTCCAATTGCTTTGCCTCGGGCTTTTTCGGCTCAAGTTTCTTAACCTCGGCCTTCGTTTCCTGCTTTACCTGCTTCGGCTGCGGCATAGTAACTTTTAGTTCTGGCTTGAACATCTTTGGCTCAGGTTTTGGTTCCTTTGGTTCCGGCCTTATTGTTTTCAAATCCTGCTTTCTGTCTGGCTCTGACCACGGCGCCTTTGTCGCGCCGCCTAATCTGTCGCCAAAAGACGACACCGACACCGTCGCAGGCTCCTCGTTTACACTTTCCGTGTCCATTTCATCAGTAGGTTCCACCCTTCGGCCCCTCATGAAATCGTCAAATGATACTGCTGGCTTGGCAGGAGAGCCTTCATGAGACACCTCCCGCGGTTGTCTCCGAGCATACCGGCAATCCTCAGTGCTGTGGTTTGGGATCTGACAATGATCACAATACCTCTTTGGACGAGGAGCCAGTAAACACTCAGGATATGTGTGTTGTGTTCTCTTGCAGTATGGGCAACCCACTCGTTTCTGTGCTTGTTTGTTCACACAGGTTGAATAGATGTGCCCCTTTTTATCGCAAAAGACGCACATATTCTGGACTCGGTAGTCCTCAATACGATAGTGACAAATGTCAGGCGTATGATTAGGACGTTGGCAATAAGAACATCTTGGTCCTTTTACTATTCGGCTGCTGGGTTCTCGAACATCATCTCTGCGTGCTACGACGTTAGTATTCTTACCTAATCGATTGGCCAACTATGTTAGTATCATAATCATCACTCTGTTTATCCAGTAAATCGCCTTTCCAGACTCACAGAATCGGCCATCCTTTCCTTAGTCATGTAGCAAAACTTTTATGCTGGAGTTCACGAGTGGCCGGTGCGCGCTTCACGCGCTTCACTCCAGCCACCATTTTACATGAGGTGGAGATCCACCGTCTAATAATAATTTCATTCCCCTCTACGGCTCTACATGCAGTGGAGTCTATTCTAGCAACCTTTGATCTATTCATAGATCTGGCTATAGTCGAGGGGGGTGTCATCTTCACCAGTTTGAAGCTCATTAATCTTTTCTTGGAATCGGTTAGTGAGGATTTCCATTTGACTTTCATGACAGTTAATTCTAGCCTTTGCCAGCCGGAGACGAACGCCTAGCGATGCTGCTTTCTCCTCAGCGACACGACGGATACTGAATTCATCATGAGCAATCTTCGATACAGTATGGTATGCGTCCGCTAGCACTTGAGTGTCTGATTCCAGTTCAAGAACTCGTTTCTTGAGCTGCTCGAGGTCGTTTGATATACCTGGGGTCATTTGTCTAGGATTGGACAATGGCAGCGTATTTAATTGTGCCACAGGAAGCCGGAAAGTGGCGGGCTCGTAAACATCTGTGCTGGATGCTGCCGAAGCCACCGATTCGAACTCAATCAACATTTCCGACTCTGTCTCTTGCTCGTCGCCGCTCGGACCGGGATCAAAGTATTCACAAGCGCTTCTGAAGCTGACACAGGGCTGACGCTCAGCGAATGTGGAGAGCTGTATAGCAGGTTCTGTTGTTGATGGCTCCGTGGTGGACAATACTGACGGGTCCGAAGACATTGGGCTCTCGGTTGACGTTGGCATTGTCAGGGAAGATGCTTCAGAGTTTGGAGAGCTGTCTTTTCGATGCCGCTTGATCTTTTGAATGAGTCGCTGTGCATACTTGTTTGGCGAAGAAAGAGCATAGTGACGTTTCATCTTGCGGGGGTTATCGTCCGCCCCAATTCCTCTCAGTGCGGAGTCCAAATGCTCGTAAGTGTCGAAGATGCCGCGGCCGGCGTGCCAGGAAGAGCCAATCTGCTGCAGATCACTGTAGGATATGCAACTCTTATCGTCATCTGAAAGCTGCAAGCGCTTAGCGCTATCATCCACGGGGGAAGTCGATGTAGAACTGTAAGTTCGCTTCTGAGGGATAAGCGCCGGGGACCCGTGTATCTCATCATCCTGGATGGTCAAATGGCTTAGTCGAAACATCGTCTCATCTGTTATGCAATCGTCAACTTTCTTGGACAATCTCAATGTCCCATTATCGAGGGAATTGATCTCATTGTTCGAGAAATCAGTGAGGGGCTGTCTTCTTCTGGACCAGCTTAATCCAGCAAGCTTAGATGCTCGCGATGTCCAATGGCTTCTAGTGTCGTTCATAGCAAGCTGTAGCAGTAGCAGTGAAGAGATGTGGGATATGAGCGCTGAGCCTAGTAAGTTTATTATCTCTAAACCTTATTTTGTACGCTATATTAGCACCATGGCAACTGCGACGCGATTGTAGTTTCCATGGCTTCACGAAACTCAACGCAGCTCCTCCGACACTGAATGCTTAATCGCACTGATTCGTGAATGCATCTATCCAATTTGTTATGAACATTCAAACGGCTAGCTTTACTAATGTTCATAATGTCGACGTAACATGTTAATTAATTAGTCTGATGGGTACAACTTGCGCCAACTACTGTCAAACGCATTCAAACGATTAGCTTTCTTGAGGGAATAGCCAATCTATTCAACAGCCCTGGTGCGCTGGTGTGTCGTCAATTAGTCCCCCAGCTCGACTCGATCCAATCGCTGCCTTCCACCCGCGTACATTCCCTCAACCATCTTACGATCAGTAGCGATCGGTGAAACTAAACAATCGAGCCCACGTGAAGAGAAAAATGAATTAGAGACACATAAAGCACATATAACCTTAAGAGTATTAATATTTAAAAATATATGGCCATTGGCCTGCTACAACGCCATTGGCCGTCTAGCACAGGAGACAGCACTCCTCCAAGGCACAGCATAAACACAGACCTCCGAGACTAGATTAGTTGGTTCGTAGGATTAGTGCCCTCCACACAACTTCACCAAAGCAAGCAGTGCTTTATACCTATCAACTGCAAGATTGCTCCCATAGATACTCACAGTCCAGCACAACAGCCGGCACCACCTCCATTATTTGGTCGCTGTTGAGCGTAAACCGGCTGCTGCTGATAGCCGTAGCCCTGCGGTTGCTGCTGGTAGCCATATCCTTGAGGTTGGCCGTACCCTTGTTGTGGGTATCCTTGTTGACCATAGCCTTGCTGAGGATAACCTCCGCCGTAACCACGGTCCTGCTGCTGGCCCTGGCCCTGTTGTGGCTTGTTAGTGTGTATTCGCGTAAATTTCACCTACTGGTCCCTGGTTGTAGTATTCCTTGGCGCTCATGTTGCACGAAAGCTTTGATTTACAGTTAAATACTCTTGGAATGCTGCATTTCTGTTGTTCTTGCATACAGGGGCGCGGCGCGCCCTTACCCTGGCACAGTCAGGTGATCGTATACGCAATGAAATCACAGCCCACGGCTGTGCAAGAAGCTTTATCCCGCTTCCAGATAAGCGGCTTTGAAGCAGGGAACAATAGCTATTTTTAGCTCAATACACACAAGAGACAATATGAATACGAGATGCCACCTGCAGGATGTGGCTATGAGTTAGTTTACTTGTACTTTTGAAGTAGGTTATGAATACAGTCAGTACCATCAATACACGAGTCTGAAGGGTAATGTAAAGTAGTTGACGTAGAAGCAATAACCTTAGGATTCTGCTCCCGTCTGCACAGCAACGATAACTGAACTCAATTCATGAGCGGAGGAAAAGCGAGGCGCCTGAAGGGCTAACTCCTCAAAGCATAAGTACAGTCTTATCGCCATGTGCTGGCCTCTCGCCTGTGCAGACCCACTATATGCATAGCGATTTACGCCCACCTTTCAGCTCGGTGTGACTTATCTCTGACACCAGCCTCACGCCGCAGCGTTGGTGGCGCCGTTGTTGGGGCAACCGAGTCCTTGATCGAGACAACCTTTGCTAACCACGACAGACGGAGGCATCGATTACGATCACCTAGTCAACCAGGCTTGGGTGATAGTAAAAGGAAGGAAGTGACGCCATCGAGTCTTTTAATTCCCTCAAGTGATCTCCTGTACCGCGCCGGCCACCGGCTAGGTGCTACTTAAACCCCTAACTCAGGCACTGTAGAGTCTCCCAGGTTGGAACAATGTACAGAACTGGAAGCTTTCTGAGCATAGCCAGGGAAGACGTGTATTTCCCGCCGCTCCCGGCAACAATGGATTTCGTTGATGTTGTCTACAGCATCGAGCTGAGCATTGCGACGGCGGTGGACACGCCATATTCCTACCAACAATTGACCGGCCCCGACATGAACGCCTGCTTAATACGGCCATTCATCAGATCGCTAATACATCCCAGAAGTCTCAAGCACGAAAAGCCAACTTCCTCAAAAGGTACCGATACGGATTCCGTGGAGTATGTCGAGCATTCTTTCACCAAACAGCACAAGGGTATTGTTGCTGCCTTGATGATTGCCAGGAATGACTTCCTCAGAGATACCTTCCAAGACGAAATGGTCACGGGGTACTTGGAAAAAGGCATTGGGAAAGCCCGGGCTGAAACCGCCGAGCTGGTGGCTACACGGTTCCTCTTTCACATTGCGAACGACGACCAGAGGATAGAGTATCTCACGTTTGAATGCCGGCCTTCGCTCCACTCGAATCTGAATGAGTGGCCGGTCGACATGTCAGTGTTGGAAACGACTCCGCTGCTGAAACGGTCGGCTGGCGTCCGTTCAGAAGTCGAGAATAATTGTTGCATGGAACTGGAAACCTGCTACGGCTTCAATGCTCTGGAACTGGCAGTCTCTGGCGAGGCGCGGAAGTTTCTGTGCTCAGGACCAGTGGAGTCTGTGCTCAGTCGAATCTGGACAGGCCACATCGTTTTCTGGGACAGCATCAGTGCAGGTGCCATCAAGACAGCCAGAAGTCTGCATTACACCGCCCGTGACAACTTCACTCGGCTGAGGGTGCCACGCTACCGCGTCTTTTTCATGATGGTCGACTACGCTATTCTTTTAGCTCTGTTCTATGGGCTGCTATTCAAGAAGCAGTCTATCGACGAATGCGGCCAGCGCATAGCGACAATCGAAATACTGCTACATTTATGGTTTGCGGGATTCATTTTGGATGAGTTTATGCAAGTGCGTGAAGCGAAGTCCTTGGTTAACTATGCGAAAGACTATTGGAGTGCATTCGATGTGATGATTGTGCTTATCTACCTCTCGTTCTTCTGCATGCGATTATGGGGATATACAACTGCAAACCAGGGTCTGACCTCCATGGCGTTTGATGTCTTATCACTCGAGGCCCTTCTGTTAGTGCCACGGTTTTTTTCATTCCTGTCTATGATGCCATACTTTGGAACGCTGCTGCCTTGTCTGAAGGAACTCACGAAAGACTTCGTTAAGTTTCTGTCGCTCATTGTCATTATTTACATGGGCTTCTTCACCACCTTCAGTTTTCTGGGCCGCGAGCATTTCACCATCAAGCAAATGTCATGGTTGCTCATCAAGGTCTTTTTTGGCGCCTCGCTCAACGGGTTTGACGAAGCGCCGTTGATTTCTGAAACTTTCGGACCGGGCCTGATGCTGATTTTCGTCACCCTGACCAACATTCTGCTGGTTACTGTATTGGTTTCAATTTTGTCCCAGAGGTTCAGCGTCATGATGCTCAATGCCCGCGAAGAGTACATTTATCTTTTCGCCTCTACGGTGGTAGAATCGATGACGACCGCAGACAGACTCACTTACTACTACCCGCCGCTCAACTTGCTGGGGTTGGTGATGAGACCGCTGCGACTGAAGCTAGATCACACGCAGTACCAACGACTGCGAATTTCCGTTCTGAAACTAACGCACTGGCCGTTTGTCGTGCTCGTCCTTGCATACGAAGCCATCGAGAACATATACCGCAGCCGGCGTCAGAGATCGCTATACCGCAGCGGTACTCGAGCACGTCCTAGAATATACTCCCACAGCATGCGAAGCAGCTTCGAAGAGCCTATTCCAGACTCCCACTCTAATGCTAACGGTGGGACCCCGGGAATTGCCGGTTTCACTGGCGCAGGATTCACCGCAATCACTTAACGCATCTGACGCATAAATATTTACATACTAACGACTGTCCATAGATCTCATTTTTGTTTTTAAATATACCGATCTGGGAATCCAAAACCGCTATTTCGCCCACCCCTTCCTAGACCAGGCATGCCCGCACTACCTGGAGCTGGTGGATCCCACCGGGCACCAGGTGGTCGCATCATGTCTGGCGCTGGGGCGCCGTCGCGGCCCTGGAATATCGGGTCGTCAAAGGTCGGATGCATTCCCCCCATTGCTGGCGAAGGTCCCATGTGTGGCTGTAGTGGCGGGTTGGGTCCGATGCCTGGAGGGTATAAGTCGCTGTCGCCAAAGTTTGGCGGTCGTATTGTCGATCGCCGTCTTGGAGGCATGTTCATCTCGTAGTCGTCTTCAAAACCTGGCGGGTCACCCGGACTAGGCCGTTGAGGCAATGGAGATCGAGACATGAGCGGCGTCAACGGCCTGGAGGAAGACTCATTTGGTGTGCTGGCTCGGCTGTAATCGCTGGAATCTCGCATGCCTCTGTAGGCAGCCGCGGCGACGGCGATAGGCTCAGCCTTTGTGAAAATCTCGTGGGCGAAGAGCGGGTTGAACACTCTCTCCTGTAGATTCTCACTGAGCCTCTCTAGAGCGGCTTCGCTAACGTAAGCA
>JAJLUQ010000039.1:0-130896 GCA_030564385.1 Blastobotrys robertii
TAGCTTCTGCGACGTATTTAATTACATAGCCTGGACTATAAACTCGATATATTATTATTATAAGAGTGTTATAATATATATGTCATGCATGTTTAGAGTCTAGACTATGCAAGTAAATACGGCGCAGGAGCTAGAGTTGGGGTTCGTGTATTGACCGCACTGCAGGGCCTGATAAAGAGAGTTACACGTGCAGGTGGCTACCTAGCTAGCTAGAGGTGTTGCCAGGCAAGTGAATTGCACATTGGGCTGTGGACGCATACACGGTGTATATTTCACCGATACATGACTGTTGTACAATAAGCTATATATATACATAGTACGGACAATTTAGTATACGTTGCAATGATTATCACCGACATTAATTGTCGTGGCTGTTGTCTTGTGTTGCGCCGGTACGTTCTGAGCTATGAAAAGCATTGCCTCGGATTTGGAATGGTTGTTACACGAGGATAGATGTTGGAAGGAATTTGCTGATCTGGGTGTTCGGCAATCTTAGGCATCGGATGCAGAAGCAGTCTATCCCGAACTGGATACCGAGGATGGTCGCAAAGGCCGTCAGTAACCTTCCTGAAAGGATGATTTGGTCTAGGGATGTCAGGCGGAGCGCCGTGGTGTCTAGAATTAGGCGTAATGTGTTCACGGTCATCGAATTCGAATTCACTCTCTTCACTGCTGTCATAGCTGCTCTCGCGCGAGTGGCTGAAGTGCCGTTGAGCTTGTAAATTGAAGTAGTTCAAGTCATATTCATCTTGGTGTACCGTTCGCATCTTCTTCTCGAGCCTCCTCCACTCCCGCTCTGTCTCTAGATCCATTATTATACCAACTGGTCGTTTTCTGGCGCCAAAGACAGGAGTCGGAGGGCGCTCGATGGGCCTCCTAGATCTCTCCAGCGTCTCCATATCAATAACGTAGCAGCTTGAACCAACCGTGGCGATGTCGTTGCCCTTATCATTTCCCTCAAAATCAAACAGCGGGGATGGGGCCTGGCGAGGTACAAACTGCGCGAATCGAAGGGAGCCTTCACTACAAGGAGTGAGCGGCAGAGATGATTGACTGCTAGGAGTGGAGCTCGAGCTGGGAGAGCTTATATGGATCTCATTCATGGCCTCGCACATGAGCTCATATGAGTCTTTGCCCAGTATGGAGCGGTATCGCGACCAGTCGTGATAATCTTCGATGCGCTTTAGCTTTAGCTCATTGCTGTCTTTGGCATTCTCGGTTCCGTAGTCATCACCATCATCCTCTCCGTACTCATTGACTGAGATCTCAGAGATGGATGGCATGTCTTTTTTCGTAACCTGTCTGGATTTTCGCGGTTTCAATCTGATGTTTCTGAAGAAAGATCGCACGGTCATTCTAAATGATATGTGAACAGGTACCTGGCGAGCGTAACATGCACTATATATGGTTGTCAGCTGTCATTTACGTAGCTGATTTCTTGAAATGAAATTTCATTTCACACATGTCACCTGATCCGAGTTGGATTAAATTGCAACTTGATCGTGGCGCGGGTACTTAATTGCGAAAACCAAGTGCGTACAGCAGTACGTACTGCCTGCTGAATCAAGGTATGCCTAAAAGCATATAAGCACTATATTCATTCATTGCCTTACTTACATCATACTTAGCCTGAATTACGACTTGGGATACCTATGTTAGTCACGCCACAACCATATAATACTCACTTTACTGAATAAACCATCTCCACAACTGGCACGGCACGGACCTGTCGCTTTGCGAAAAACCTATTGTTGAGACCCTGAATGGCCTGAACACCACTTTCCACCTCTTCAAACTTGATGTAGATATCGCCGTCGGCTGATTTGGCGTCTACCGCAATATGTAAAACCTTGCCATATTTCTCTTCACACTCAGCCTTGACGTCTTCCTCTAACTCCTCCACCCAATTTTCTGACGTCTCCTCATCCGCATTGAACATATTGCTCAGAATAACGCATCGAGATGACTGCGGTTTCGGAGCCGGCTGTTCTGCCACTTCTGGAACCACCGGCTCCTCTTCCGTGTCCACCTTGTCCTCCTCCCGCATCAGTTTTTGCATCAAAGTGTTTCTCGAGACCTTGCTATATGAAACGCCTGCAACCTCTGAATCATCCAGTGAGGATGAGTTGACATTCCTTCGATTACGATCGTTGCCTCGTTCAGGCTGGAAATCGTCACGACCACCGTTATCCATGTGGCCCAGGGTCACGCGAATCTGCACTCCATTGACTAAGGCCTCGTCCATCTTCTTTGCGGCCTCCCCCGCAGACCTTTTCTCCTTAAACTGTACGAAGGCAATACCCCTTCGACCGTCAGGTCTGACACGCACTGAGGCGATCTCGCCGTAAGGCTCGAACGCTCGCTGCACGTCATCTTCCCGTATGCTGAACGGCAGGGATCGCACTGTGATCCTGTCGTCGTCCGGAATGGGCTGGAGACCCTCAGAAGTGATCTGACCTAGCGCCATTGCAGTAGCCTCCGCCTGTCTGTTCTTCTCAGCCTCTGTCACCTGCACTATGACAGGAATACCCAAAAGTGTCTCACCCGTCAAAGCTATGGCCTTGGCAACGGCATCGTACTCCTCAAATTCCACATAGGCAACGCCTTTGGATCGGTTAGAAACTCTATCCTTGACAATGGACGCATCTCGAACAGGGCCAGCTCTCTCAAAGAATCTCTCCAGGTCTTTGGTCCGCAATCGCACGGCCAACTGCTGAACAAACACTGTCCGCCTGTCTCGGTCTTCTTTAGTCACGACTTTGACTGTCGTTACCGGCTTAGCGTCTCGCCTGGAGCCACCTCTCCTCTCTCGCGAGCCACCTCTCCTCTCTCGTGAGTCATCTCGGCGTCGGTCTCGTGAGTCGTTTCTTCGTCGGTCTCGTGAATCGCTTCGCCTATCTCGTGAACCTCTTCTTCTAGAGTAGTAAGAATCTCTTGAATCATCTCGCCTTCGTGAATAGTACGAATCTCGTGAATCGTCTCGCCGCCTATCTCTCGAGTCGTCTCTTCTTCTTCCTCGTGAATCGTCGCGTCTCCGTGAGTCGTCCCGCGGTCGGTACCGCCTTCGGTCTGGCGAGTAGTGGCCGTCATCCCTGTCTGTCGAGTATCGCCGGTCTGACTGTCTGCCAGGTGAGTAGTGATCCTTGCCCCGCTTTCGTCGCTTGTTTCTTTCTCTGTTTCGATACCGCTTCCGCTCCTCATCCCAATACCCACGATCACGTGCTGCTGAGCGGTCAGAGCGATCAGAACGATCAGATTGGTCAGGGCTTCTGCCCCGTCGCCGGTCTCTTTCACGTTCTCTGGCCCGCTCGCGTTCAAAGCTCTTTTCCTCAGAAGACATCGACGGGCTGCGGCTACGAGGCTTCAGCCTTTCTGCGAGGCTGGGGGATCTTTCAGGCATCTAGTTAATAATGCGTGTTGCGTTATACTTAACAGCGATAGGGAAGGTCCGCTTATCACAAAGTGTGATGGAGAAGTTTAGAGAAGGTCCCAGCTTATCCGCGTTTCACCGCCCTAACCCAGCCAACCTCATCTCACATTCACATGGGTATGATTCTCAACCCCAGCCGACTGAGTCGGCTGGCAAATACTCCGCTATTGTCGTCGTCATGGTATCTGGTTGCTGCTGCGACCTTTAGCGTGTGTAATAAACCCGAGGAAATCCCACGAATCTTCGAATACGCAATATCAAGGAAACCCCATAAGGAGCAGATGCAGATTGCTGAGCGCATGAGAGAGACGTTACTAAAGAGCTCTGCTCTCGGAGGACTTCCAAAGGCCATCAACTCTCTTACACATCTTAAGAGTGTGACGCCGGAGTACTGCAAGGATCCTCAATTGAAGCGGCAGTTCCTCACAAACCCAGCACTCGTTTCTGAAGCTAGAGGTGCCGCCTTCTTCAACCAGGTATATGGCAAGGTAGCCAAGCGAATCCTTGGCCAACTGATCACAGCTTACCCCGATCTAGGCCACTACGCTATCAATCATGTCTATGCGCCGCTGCTATCCTACACCGACATCATATCACCAAAGGATACTAGTCTAGTCATTGTCGCTTGCTTGATACCGCAAGATGTCAATCCTCAACTGAAAGGACACCTCAAAGGAGCATTGAACAACGGAGCTACGAAGGAAGAAGTCATGTCAGTCAGAGAGATGGCCTTGACGATTTGTTCGTGGTGCGACATCTCGCTGCCTAATGAAGTTGCTCAGTTATAGCGATAGTATCTTTGCATACCTTATAGCACTGCCGAAGGTCTATCCACTGTATTGAAAGCGATTGTTCATAATGTTTTGGGTATTTTGCGTGTGCTGAGTTCGGTGAGTGTGCGTGTAGTCTGGTGGAGGCACATAATAGGCACCAGCGTATGGGTTATATTGCTCGTAACCCGCTGGCCGTTGATAAGATCTGAAATGGTGCCGGTATTCATTCCCATAAGCGCCGTAGGGATGATAAGCAGCATGCTGGCTGGGGTAGTTGTGGTATGGGGATTGCTGATGTTCTCTAGTAAAGTCGTAGTCCGAGCCTCTGATGATAGGAAAGTATTCATCCCTCTTTTCCGATTTGGGCGAGCCTTCCAGTCGCAACGCGACTGCTTGAGCCGCGGTGGCTGGCACCCTAGCGTTGGGGGAATTGTAGTAGATTGGTGTAGGCTTCAAGTTGACAGGCGACAAATCAATGGATATTCTTGATGGCATAGGATAGTCCTGGGGCGGTGGGAACGGCTGCTGGGACTCTTCACGGTATTTTCCGATAGCCAAACGGGTTTCACGTCTCCAGATAAGCTCCTCGTTTTGACTGGACAAGTCGGACTGCGTTGATTCAGAAACGGTACCTGGGTATAGCATTACCATGGAGTACTGAACACCTTCTCCGGGGATGTATTTCTGCTTGTAGATTGGTTCGTAGAATTTGTCAAGCCAGGAGGACACTTTGTCGTAACAATCCATGTTTGGCTCTTCTCTAGGTCGGAACTCATTCTTGATGTCATCAATGGTGTATACTTTCTCTTTGGACTGTGGCTCCTCCTTTCGGCGCTTGTTGTCCTCGCACCACTTGGCTCTGTGGAAGTATTTTCGGAATTTGTAAGAGCTGGATTAGCAAAGGTCAACGCCTGGATGGGTATATACTCAGAAAAGCTAGTGGCTCGTTTGGATCTCTTCCAAATATCCTGTACAATGGTGCCGCCGAGCTGTTCATCAGATTCATCTTTCTTTCTATCGAACGCTTTGTCTCTCTCGAGGGAATCTTGTTTAGACGCCATGGAGGGGTGTCCGACCCGAACGCTCCTGACCTTAGGCATTGGATCGATAACAGGTATAGATCAAAAAGCTGAATGGCGAAGATGGAGTTAGATGGAATTCGATGGATATTGATGTAGCGATAAAGAAGCAAGAAAGTAGCTGGTGAGAGGATAAGTTGGGGATTATGCGTGAACCTTAAATAGTCGCGCTTATCGATGGAGTTGAGCCTGCAAACTACAAGTAAACGGACGATAAATTACACCTTTTGTTATTTTATGTCATGTCATTACCTGCAATAGGTGCTTAAGCAGCTGGGGCAGTCTCAGCCTCCTCAGCCGGCTTTGGCTTTGGGACGTAGTCAATAACAAGTGGCTCAGTGACAACAGTCTCCTCCTTTGGTGGGTGGATCTTGACGGCATCTGGCAGGGACTTTGGAGCACCTGGCTTAGCGTCGGTGGCTGGGTCTCGCATAATCTTAACCTTAATACCCAGGACACCCTGTCGCAGCAGAACGTGTCGGGTAGCGGAGTCAATGAAATCTAGGGCTGGCTGACCAGAGTGGATCATGAAACCATCCTGGAACTTCATGGCCTTGGCTCGGGCAGCTCGCAGCTTACCGGAGATGACGACCTCAACACCCTTGGCGCCGGACTCCATGACGAATCGGACAACACCGTAGGCAGCTCGTCGAATGGCCAGACCGTTGAGAAGCTTGTATCGGAGAGACTCACACTGAGCGACGGCGGACAGACCTCGCTGGTTAACCTTCTCAGCGAAGATGGCGACGGCGTTGTCTGGGAACTTGAATCGCTTCTGGACGAGAGAGGTCAGCTCTCGAATTCGTCGACCCTTCTCACCAAGAACGGCCTGGGTGTGGGTGGCTCGGACAACAATCTCGGTCTTCAATGGGGTAAGTCGGACCTCGACACCGGAGTATCCCTCCTCAGCGAGCTCTCGGGTGAAGAACTCGTTCAGTTCGGCGTAAAGGACACCATCGGCGACGTGCTTTCTCTTTCGAGAGATGTTGGAGTTGTGGACCATTTTGTATTACTGTTGATGATACTTCACGACAATTTTTGGCATCATCACCATTTGGGTCGTGATTTGGTCACGTGAGCGCGCGAGGCTCAATTAGGAAAGTTTGTTGGAAACAAAATGTGACGGTGACTGATTAGGGCTGTGCCCTAGGTATCCGATAGTAACTTGCGCGTCGACACGTGACAATTCTGAGGCCATTTCAGGCAATGGTTGTGAAGTGCCATATGACGTTTACAGGTCTAACCTAGTTCAAGTTTGTCAGACTTAACTCAATGTGTCGTGCTTTTGTAATGTGCAATCAGTCTTGGTAACGGATCTCGTCGTCTTGTCTTGGGCAACTCGACCGCACAGTGCACGGTTCGCTTGATCGAGCATCTCTCCTGATCTATGGATGTGAAAACTATTTGAGATTGAAGCTTTCACACGTGTTAACGTTGACTAACTAATCGCGGTCCGATGTTATGTTCGCGGTGTGCACTACAGTCTAGAGCTGAGATTCGATACAACTATTCTGTGGTTACATGTATTGATTGCCGCTATGCACACGTGAGGGCAATATCCAGCGACTTGCCACACCTTTCCGGACAGTCTGTGTGCAAATTGTGAAACCCATGAGCCGTGAAATTAGCGTTCGCAAAATCTACAATCTGCTCCGCGTTCCGACAGTCATCAGTAGTGAGGTTTCGCACCGTCACTGTTGGAACTGTGAATGGATAGGGTTAGGGTTTCTCCTAATTGGGAGAACCACTCACTCTCGGAACTGAAATAATGAGGGTCCGTCATCCTTTTGTCAACCTTTCGGGTAGAGGTTAGCGCGTAAATCTCAACACGGACTTGGCGTAAACTTCAGACCGACGCGAAAAATATGAGGCTCGCTACGCGTCGCGACGCGTCTGGTGTGGCCGATCATGGCATCCTTTGCGAGAGAATGCTCTCAAAGTCCAGCACCGAGTGCTAGCTTGAGTCCCCAGACTGGAGTACCTATGCCTAACCCAGATAAAAGGTTTACTTGGACTGATTCCGCAAAACAGGAATACCTAGAGATCCCTATTTGATTTGTATAGGGATCCGAAGTATGTTGCCGGTCGAGGCGCCCTTGATAAGGCGTTATCCATCTTCAACGAGGGTCAAGACGAAACCGTGAAATCTGTTCCCCGTGAGGCTCTGAGGAAATGGGTTGAGGATAGGAAGCGGACGAAAACTGGCACGGGAAGAGAGCCGCCCATCAACGGGTGGTATACAGCTCTAGACCGGTTCATACCTATCTATGATAGATGGGAAAAGCATGCAGCGACCGTCAAGCGACTAAATCGAGCTAAGAGGGCTATCGCAAAGCCGAATGCCCGTATATCCACCGAGAGTAGCGATGAAGAGCCTCCCAACAGATCTCGTAGAAAGAGAGCGAGGACAGC
Source organism: Blastobotrys robertii (assembly GCA_030564385.1). Lineage (NCBI taxonomy): Eukaryota > Fungi > Ascomycota > Dipodascomycetes > Dipodascales > Trichomonascaceae > Blastobotrys > Blastobotrys robertii. Next base: position 7,695 of record JAJLUQ010000039.1, read on the forward strand.
TGAAGAGCCAATATCCACACTCAATAAGTTTGGTGATAAGCTTTGCCGGTTTATGGAGGTGATGTCGAATAGCGTGAGCCAACTCAGCAATGACGAGGCCGTGGCTGAATCGTGGATACCGACATTAACGTCTTTGGGAGATCAGGTGTCTAGCTTGGGAGACAAGATGTGCAGCTTGAGAGACGAGATTTCCAGCTTGAGAGACGAGATTTCCAGCTTGAGAGACGAGATGTCTAGCATAAAAGACCGGATATCAAGCTTGGAGAATCTGATGATAAGCCAATTCGCTGCGCTTCGAGAAACATTGGAGGCGTTAGTTCAGAGTCGGTCTAAAATAACTAGTACGTAAGTTGGTCAATTATGTACTCTTCAACGCTTAGAGGTGTTGTTCTGAACTTCTTCGATATCTCATTCCCTCTATAGCAGCAGATTGGTTAAAAAGGCGCTGACCACAAATCTTGTGTGGTTGGGTGTGTGAAAGCCCATTCTACCGCGATTCTCTCACCACTCGGAAATGTGTTTGCTCTGTCACGCGTGGACTTCAGACCTTGAAGCAATCCAAACCTTAGTTGAATCGATTTTGCTGGGCCCTGCTCATGTATCGCCATCGAAGTAAGACCGTCTGGAGTAACAAAAGTTTGAAATTTGATGCAGAGTAATAAGGCCGCTGATTCATCGTCGGTCGACAGATCCGCGTTCCTCTTCTCCCTGATCCACACCTTCTCGTACGCGGCCAGGCCAACTGGGAGGGTTCCGCCAACGTTCACGCGGTGTTTACAACGCCCTCATCTACCGAAGCGGAATCGTCGCGATGATAGTTCTGTGGGCTACCCTAGGGGTGTACGCTGCCGGACTGTAGGTACTTAAGACTTCGTGAAGGAAGCTGGAGGAAACTGGTTCGGTAGCGAGATGGCCACAGTCAACGGGTACAGCAAAGCCCGACCAGGTGGCGCCCATACAAGGCTTCACCAAGCAGCTATTCGAGGCGGCCGCCAAGGAGAAGGCCAATCACGTTCTACTTGACGGTCCATACGGCGGTCCAGAGCGAGATGTGAACTCTTTCGACGACGTTGTTCTCATTGCTTCGGGTCATTCTTCATGGACCTGCGGAGGGCTCGAAAGGAGCCAATTCCGGTTTGGCGAGTCAAGCGTATCGATGAAGTGTTTGCTTCATGGCTCTAGCGCTCGGTCCGCGAACAATTGTGATCAGCGCCGGTGCAACAATGTCCAGCTTCTGTATCCAATTCGGTCGCCAGTCTCCAGTATTTGGTCATTGTGCACACCCAGGCTTCAGCGGCTAACGACGGTATGATCCTGATGAATGCATTTTAGAACACCTAATGTTTTGATCAGTGTGCGGTCAGGTGTAGCTGGACATGTCATTTTGAGGTGTCTGTAGGCCTTTACTGATGCTGAGAATGTTCCGCAACCACTCCTTGGCGACTCCAGAAAGTTCTATTTTGAGCCATTATTAGCGGCTAACAAGAACCCTCGCCCTACCCTAGCCCACTAACGGGTTTCGGTCGGCACAACCGACAATCCGGCACGGCGCCAGGAAGCGAGGCCACGCCAGTGCAAGATCTAAATTTGACAGTGCGACGCTATTGCCGCTTTATGAGCAACTGACAGCGATCTTCCAGAGGGGACAGCAATCTCGGAACTCGATTAGCTCGCTTTGAATGTCTAGGCTGGAGATGTCTGAGAGGAAATTACACACAATAGGAGTTCAATGCGTCTGAGATGCGGTTCATAGATAACAGCTAGCGATGACTGTTTCTGCAGCAGCGCTTTCTATTTTTACAGCGTTGACCGTTTTGTGTATAAGCATCTGTATTGGTGCATGGTATTTGTTTTGATTCTCGCCGTGGTTCGTGTTTTCTCTGGGTACGGCACACCCGGAGACAGTACGGCAGCTCAGCGCCTAGAAACGGCCGATGGCGTTAGATTAAAAGTGGGCGTGAGTGGGTAGTGGGTAGGCAGTGGGCTCTGTGGGTAGCGATGGCTTCAGAGGATTGATAGATTAGAATGCTTAGTGATTGCGTATGAATATAAGCGCGCAATAACGTTACAGATAAAATTGCGAATGTAAGTAATAGGTATTGTATTAGCTAAGCTAACGTCATAAATAAACTGGCCAATTAAACATTAGGTTCTTGGTGGACTCTATAAATATCCATTGCCCAAAGAAACGAAGAATGCTTATGCAAGGACATCTAATGGTTAGATGGCTTAGAAAAGCATGGCGACGGCGGCGATGGCACCGGCAACAACTGGGACGGCCAGGACACCGGCACCGTTAGACTCGGAGACGGAGGTTGGCTTGACTGGGGAGACGGTACCGTTGGTTGGAGCGGTAACGTTGGTAGCAGCAGTGCCGTTGTTAGTTGGGGCGGCGGTTGGTCGGGTGCAGATGTGGCCGGGGCAGTCAGTGACAGTGATGACGGTGGTGACACCCTCGACAACGTCGGTGGTGACCCAGTCAACAACGGTGGTGGCGGAAACGGCAGCGGCCAGAGCGACGACGGAGATGAACTGCATTTTTGAGTGTGTGTAACGAATGACTGGTTTCTTGGATAGAAGGAACTTGATGACGAACAGGGGGCTGGCCGGGCTCTTTTATAGCCTTTACGAATAGGGGCCCGGGTGTTTGCTTTTTGTACCAAATGGGAAAATTTTATGTAGATGCGTCTTGATGTTTATGCGTCGTGATGCTTGGCCCAAAAGGGAAGGAATACTGCCTGATTTGGCGAATCGATCAGAATGAGTCTGAGGGTGCGCTAGGAATTTTCTGGTGGCCTGGAATAAAGGACTAATGCTATTGATATTGTTTATCAACGCATTCTTTTCAGTATTTTTTGCAAACTCCTCTAGCTAAACCCTAGACTGACCACACACTGCGGGCCAATAGCTTGTGACCTATTCTCCCTTACAGAGTACTAACTTTAGATTACCGTCGTATGTGCATGTACTGTAATGTGTATATTCGTCATACGCATGAACAGCCAATCACAGAAGCCCATGCAGCGAACTCCACCAACGTTATGCGCCAGTCTGCAGCGGGCCCTAGCCCAGCTGAGACTCGCGCGCATGCAATCTATACGCAACTGTTTCCACCTTTTTGCTATACTTGTATTATTATGTGACAAGATGGCTGTAACAGCTACCCAAGGGAGAAAATATGGGTCCGTCTTGTTTGACGTGACCCTGAAAGATGTTCGCTGACGTAGCGTCTATTCTTAGCGGTATCAACTATTCTTGGAAAACAGGCAATGGCTCCTCCTGCCCAGATCTAGTGTCGCGCGCTTCAAATCCCTGCTCCTCCTCCGTCCCTGGCAACCGTTACCATAATATTGTTGCCATGGCGCGTTGCCTAGGTGACCAGCCACCTTGGTGAGGCTGGCTGGCGCGCTTGGGTCCACCCACAGAGCCGACTTCCGTGCCTGGTCCGTGCCAGGCTTCTGGCTCACGGCTTGGGGCACCTTGGCGAGGCAGCTAGCGTCTGCACCGCTAGCACCGCTTTGTTGGATAGTTTCTAATGTGGACAATAGCTATTGGTCTATGGACAGTTGCCCTGCAGCGTGCACTGCACATCACCGCTAATCGGTGCGATCACGATTAAGGTGCGCCGATCAGATCACCACCAAATAGGTACGCAAGGTATCCGGACACAAACAAACAAACCATTCGGTTGCTCATTCTGCTCGTTGCAACACATACTGTTGCTATCCATAGGCCCCTGCTCGTATCTGTGGGGCGTTTCAGAGGTGCAGTCACTTTAACTTTATTGAAACCCCCCTGAATTTAACCGCGTATCTGCCAATGTTATCAGAACGGGTGAAGTTACCACGCTGATAGCGTGTGAGTTCTATAAGTAATTCTCTCTGTCTAATGCCTATTATCTGAGTAAACCTCCGGTAACCTAGAAATACAAGGTGTATCTGGATTGTACCTGGTTCTGTGCCGCTGCCCACTACCTAGGGGCTCGTGACGACCAGCCTCGTGAATTTCTGTAACACGGGGTTGGGCATCTCATTCGCACATCAAACGTGTCTACGCACAGCTCCTACAGCCAAGCTCAAGACGTTTCTTGTAACACCCAGCGCTTAGCCTAGGCGCCTATGAGACGTTGCTTGGAAAACGAGGATGGCACTCTTCCTGACTGTTCTATTTCAGTGCTGTATCAGATGGCTCGTACTGGGTTGCAGCTTCGGACTCACAAAATGCCCCATTCGTATGTGGCTGCTCACCGCATTCGGCCCGAAACCCCTGATTGGCTTGAGGCACATACATTGCCGTGACACGAGCCACACCGTAACTTCTCCGGTGCTAGCCGGAATCGCTCTACTCCTGACCAACTACTAATCTAGTATTCAGCATCTTTGTATATCACATGCACTCTTGTAGTATTTGTTTCATATCGCTATTTTGGAAACCCATAGACGCACGGCTGACACCAGAACCCACTATTGTCTGTTGGGAGTCTATGAAGAGTCCCACGGAAACGTACCGTGACGTTGACCACCACGTGACCTCATCACATATCCATCGCCACCAGTGTATTGTATTGTAGTACAATCAATAGCCTGCAATCACATCAACTGTCACTATACTTGAACGCACGTCACGCGTCGGCTTACATCGGCACGCAATGAGTACGTGTCAATCACACGGTTCTTGCATAAGCCGCTAGCCGGGAAATTCCCGGATCACTATAAAGTCTCAGTGCTTCACTGGCGCCAGGTACGTGCTCTCGCCAAGGACCAACCATTCAATCCGAGATTTCTGCGCCAAGTAATTGCCCGCCTTCTATTGGCCCTTATCTTTAGTACAGACTGCTCGCCCTCCTCCCCTACTAAACCTTCTAAACCTTCTGAAAACCCCTCGGCCCACTATTGTATTCCCCTGCTAAACCTTATCTATGCTATGGTACCATATAGCCTCCGTAAAAGTCACCTCAGGGGTAGGGTAAGGGCATCACGTGACGGGTTTTGCATACCATAGCCTGCTCCCACTACATCAACGCAAGTATCTTTAGGTCACCACAATGCCAACCTCCGCGACTTCTTTCTCCACGGGTCTCATTCTGTGTGGTAAGTACAATTATGCATATCTTCTAACAAGCCACCTCATTCTCCCTTGGTGTTTTGTACTCCAACTGGGCCTATGACTACTACACGCTATGGACCACCGGTCCATCGGCAGAAGCCTTCCAGCGGTCTCTGAGGCATTATCAGACCTGGGCTAGTATGCCTACCTTTCTATATCACGTGCACCACGTGATTATCGGTCTCGGACTGCTTGGATTCATGATCAAGCTTTACAAGCCCTCTGAATCAAACAAGCTTTTCGATGGCGGTTCTCTCTTTCTGTACATGATGGGAATTGCCATTTACCTGACTAATCTGAAGCAGGGACTTCGATCCGCTGCTGCCGGCATCTGGGGTGAGGTTGATGAGCACACTGGAATCAATGTCATTGCCGCCTCGCAGGTCATGATTGTGTTGACCCTGCTGGGTGTCGCTGGCCTGCAATTGGGCCAGTACTGGGCCGAGATGGAGGACTCCAAAATCATCGAGGCTGCTCGACGAGAGGAGGAAGAGGCTGAGGCTGCGGCTGAAAAGCTAAGCAAGGCCACCGCCACGGGCGTCGAGAAGAAGAAGGAGAGTAAGAAGACGAAATAATCAACTATTCAGCTGTGCGATATCTTCACTTCTACGATTGTCTGTGACGTTTTGGGTCTCAAAAGGCTAGTATTCTAGTCAATACTGTAATATATTAACGGTCCTCAATATTCATACTTGATGGGCATCTCGCTGTGCCTGTCCCGAGCGCTCGCCATTAGTGCTTCTGATATCACTGTGCAGGTCAGCCGTGTGAGGACGTAACACCTGAGACAGCGTACTGCGGAGTGGGATGAGGTGCACCGTGGCCATAGCGAGGAATGTGAGCTAAGCCAAACGGCACTCGGATGAGATGGTGATCTGAAGACTCGATTGGACACACTGCACTGGAGAACTTGGCATTTGCTTGATTCCTTCGAGTGCCGCGACGACTGACGTGGGACAGCTACGCTGGTTCTCAGCGGTTGGGCCTTCATCAGATCAGTACTGGATTCTCTTTGAGTATCCACGTACCGTGTGCTCTAGATTTGGTTCCTGATCAGTACTATAGTTAGGAGAGTCTTTGCCTGAAATCATGATACAGGCGAGAAATTTCTGAGTTGCATAGCTATATGGCTGAACCTCTTGATATCTTGCTTGTTCGATAACTGCAACTATTGTTCTTTCAATCATAAACTAGAAAAGGAACTGAAATGTCTGTGATCGATCCAACCCGGTTAGACGGAGAAAGTCGGCGCATCGAACTCCTAGCGGCATGAGGCTTTCTTGGCTAAACTTGACACCCTTGCACTTCCTGGGTTTACCGAAGGCGTTATGTCTCGAAATATGCATAGCCGGGTTCGGACTGGGGTCGCAGGCAGCGCTGGGGTTACAATATGTTCGTAGCGCTGGCTGAACAACAGCATCGAGTACGGGTAGGAATTGCACTACTGTTGGCGAATCTTTCTCTCACAATCTTTCACGATGAGCTCGGTTCGCCCTGTAGATCCGACGATCACCGTTGTGGCCCGCGCGTGTTGGGTTGCAGTTCGCATTGGACTTCTGAGGGACTAATTTGAATGCAGCAATATGCATGAGCTACGCTCTGTTGTTTCTAGAGTAAACAAGACGAACCTGGCAGCAGAGGGCCACTGAAAAGGACCTCAACTGACAGCAATTGCACTGTTATGTATACCCCCACAACTATATCTTAGCTAGCACCAACACGCACCCGCTAACCGATGCACAAAATATTTCCTGACTCGCGCCGCCAAGACGGCGTTGCAACTTCTAGACGTTACAGTACAGTACCAGTGCAGGCTGCTGGCCGGGTGGTTATGTCCACAGCGCTCGCCATCACGACCAGCAACTCGTCTTATCGCTGGCTACCGAATTTCTTGTCCGTTATTATACACACTCTCGCTAAGCTCAACTGATATATCCCTGGCAAGCGTTTAGAAGAGAAGCAAAGGAAAGGCGCGTCCGACGCGCGGCACGTCCCAAAATGGTAACTATAATCTGATCATCAGATAAAATGTTCCTGCTTCCGCTTTCGGTCATGTGCATACTTGGCAGTGCCTTTGAGCTACAACAAACGGCGATTCTGGGCTCGGAACCACGTCCGAGCACGGCAGTGAGAAAAGTATAAATTGCCCTCAATTCCTCTCTCTCTTCACTACTCGATCACTCTACAGTCTCACAATTACAATGCAGTTCACTCTCGCCGCCCTCATCGCCGCCACTGGTGCCCTGGCCCAGTACTCCACCTACCCAGCTGTGCCACACACTGCCTCCATCAACGGTTTCGCTGACCCAATCTACGCTAAGCTGCCAGCTTGCGCTCAACCATGTGTCCAGTACCCAACCAACGTCACTCCATGCCCATACTGGGACCCAGGCTGCCTGTGTGTCATGCCACAGTGGTCTGGTCCAGTGGGCGAGTGCTTCGCCACCTCTTGCTCTGGCGCTGACGTTGTCTCTGCCACCTCTCTGGCCCAGTCCCTGTGCACTGCCGTCGGTGCCAACACCTGGAACATCGCTGCCTCTGTCTCTACTGACCTGGCTGCCGCTGCTGCCAAGACTGCCTAATTCATTTTCCGAATTAGATTTACGATTCTTAGATGATGAGCTAGCCCGGCTCAAGTTTGCATAGTTTTAAAATTCAGTTTTCTTTTCTTAATTGTTTTATCGGTAGCTATTTGGTCTAACCTGCGCATGCTTAGACATCACACCACACAAAATCACATTCATCATATTTGTTAGAGGAATTGTTTAATCTTTTTCGAGATTCACCTTGCGTTTCCTGCGCGCGTTCTAATGGGCAGTGGCGAGGGCGCCAGAAAACGCCCAGGTCTGACTCAACTCCACCGAAGTGACCTACACGAGACCTACAAGAGGCTTTAATCTCATCACATACAAGATAGCCTACACCTAATAAAAACCTATAGAAACTGTCAGGGATACCGTTCGAGTATTGGTGGGACGCTGAAATTGTAGCGCCATACCATGCATACGTTTCTCGCACTTCAGACCTTCACAGGAAGCAAACTCTATTGAAATCTACTTATATGTGTAATGTCATGCTATGAAATAAATAACACTGTACACCGTCATGCATTCTCAAGCTCCATGGTCTCGAACTTGGGCTTGAGATCTTCTATCGAAGTGGACGTAGTAGTGTCGACCTCACTGCGGCCAGATCGCAACGACTTGGCCACACCGCGATCATATCGAATAAAAGTATTGCCCAGCGGGTCTTTATTCGTATCAGTGGAGATTTGTGTACCACCCAGAGGATCATGGTCGGAATCAGCTTCTCCAGGTGGGTTGGGGTGTTCGCCAGGCGCGGAGGCTTCGCTGGTTCCATTTTCCATGCTGACGACGGTGGTTACTTTAGGCTCTTCTTCCTTCACTGACTCCGTGGCGATGGTGGCAGCAGATACTGGCGACGACCTTTCGACAAGCACCTTTGCGGATATGTCACTCAAAGGAGACTGGGCACCGTCAGGACGGCCAACAGGCGATCTGGGTTCGGTGGGAAACTGGGGAGAGTGCCGGTTCATTTCCTGCTCTGTTCTACCGAAACACTCTGGCCAGAACTTGACCAGGGTAGGGTCAGGCAGAATAACCAGACGGTCAGCCTCTAGCCTCTGTTGCTCAGAGGCAACGTAGGCCTTGTTTATAAACTCTTCCTTTCGGGCTAGGAAATAGTCCCACACTGACCGAGTGCGTTTGCTGATATTTGCCTCCACACGTTCTCGTTCACAGTTGTACAGGAACGTGCCGTACTGGCAGGAATAGCTGTGGTAGAGCAGCCGCCGCAGGAACCTCTCATTGTATTCAAAGGAGTCTGGGAACTGGCGAATCATCTGATACACACAGTCCAAAAACTGTTGGAACACGGGCGAAGTATACTTGATGTGACTCTGCTTGACCAGCTTGTGAGAGACTGAGTTGAACACCTGCTGAACCTGATGGGCCTGGTTGGCCTCGTTGATCTCAACAAAGTGCTTTTCGCTACTCAGATGACCCGATCGTTCAGCGAACCTGAAACCAAAGGATAGCCAATCTTTCTCAACAAGCACCATGAAACCGTCTAACGTTCGGAAATATGGATCCAACATGATCTGCGCCAGACTTGAAACTTGTGAGGTTCTATCCCAACCGTCGGAGCAGTGCACAACGACATGTGAAAACTTGTAATGAATTTGCTCAGCGACCAGAACCGAGCCTTCAAGGACCAGCGCAATGTGCTTTAGCCAGCTGGACTTGTATAGTAGCTCCGCACTTGGAGACAGCGGCGACAGGTCACCATGCCTGAGAGCGTCAACAACCCTGTTCAGAGAGTCTCGCATCACGTGAATGTTATCGATCCCAAGATATATCTTCTTTGCACCCTTGTAGTTCTCCATGTTCTCCGTGCCGGCACCGAGGGCTGTCTGGGCCATGGCGTTGGCGGTGGGACGAGCATCTACAATGAGATTTTCTTGTTGGGCGCCAAAGGTCTCAGCGACCTGCGTAGTGGAAAAAATCGATGCAATCATCTTCTCGTCCTGAGGAGAACGGTTTTGCTTGAGGCCAACCATGGGCTGTGCGCATCGAGTGATAGTACAGCTGTTGAACTGATGGAAATAGCTTAACGCCGGAATCCTAACCTTCGACCTAAACTTGCCTCCGTAGTTTAACACCGTATCGGAAACACACTCTGGGACCACCAGAACCGCAGGATAGCTGGGAGAGTACACATAATCCTTGTTGAGCTCTGTGAAGCGCCATTTCTTTTCCTTGAAAGTGCCCATTCGCTCAAACTCCTTGACGGGATCGTAACGCTTCCATCCATGATGACCCCTTTCCAGCGATCCAGGCTTGTACATAAAGGCATACAGCTTCTCCACGCTGGCCACGCAGGTAAGTTTCATCATGCTATCAAACACGTCCTTGGAGTACTCATCGCTGGCGAAGTTCAAAGCAATAAAGGTGAAATCGCGACACCGGATCCTAATAGAAGAATATCCATGTGAAAGACTGTATGGCCTTCTTTCCACGTCTGCGATAATGGGATAACAGATCCATATCTCTTTGGGGCTGTCATTCTCACGAAAGATGAGATGATGCGTCGTTAGGTGCAGCGTTCCTTTGCTAGAGTTTCCCAGCCGTGTCAGCGTGACATCTTGAACCTTGTTAGTTCCACCGCAGTGTGAAACGGCAATGACTAGATCTCAGCGATTCCATTTCCCAGAGTGGCTAGCTCAACCGGTTGCACATCTCAACTTAACCAATAATCATGTGACATCTTGGCGATCGCGCACGTCATAGAGATGGTAGCTGTCTTCTTAACCAGAAGCACAATTCTGCGTTTGCAAGTACCACCCACCTTTGTAATTTTAATATGCTCCATCTTGGAGCGATAGAGATATCGCACGTTGCGCTAGGAGTGATAACCAGACATGTGACCCTTACCCTAAACTCCCAACACCACACTACTCAGCTTCTGACCAATCACGCCAATTTTTTTAATTCATTACCATGTCGTCGACGATTCCAAAATTCTGGAATCAGCCCATTCGAGTGAGTGAGGTCGCTCTTTCAGATTGCTAACGAGTTCCTGCGGTATGCTTTCCATACCAAACCACATTACTGGGTTGCCATCGCGCTGGGTGTTAGCGGTCCCGTCTTGGCCTTGACCGCGACCCCATTGAGACGAAAGTATTTGTACGAGGACTCTCCAGAGATTCCTTTCACATATCCACGTGAGTAATCGAGCGCAAGAGCGGAAAGAGTGCGACAGCGACCGAGAAATGAGGCAGAGCAGTAGAATTGTCGAGCATGATTCAACATGATACGGCACGGAAATGGCCAAAAAATCGAGATCTCGGCTCTGGTACCCTTTAATGATGTTGATTGACTAACCTAGTGCCAAATCGACCCCGAGAACAACTGACGGGATACGACGACGAGTAGCATAGAAAATCATAATACACTGATGACTGACAAAATGAGGATAATGACGAGATTCAAATACACTGACTAGGTATCGTGCAGGCACGCTCCACTCACAATGGAGATAATCTTGTTGGTAGCCTAGGTTCGAAGTGGCCGAGCTCTATATCGTCAACTGAGATCATAACGCATTATGTTCCCGGGTGTGGTTGAGGATACGCACGTTTAAGTGAACCTCTTGTAGGTGTACCCTTCTTACCATATAAGACATGCACTATAGAACTTTAGTAGACGTTCTTTTAATTCCACCGGTGCAACACATCGATGGTGCTCGCCCACCATTTGTATACCTCGTATCAGGCTAATCCCAATGATGTTAGATATGTACAAACCTACTCGTATGCGATTATGTAGGCGTGAAGGAATCACAAAGTCACAGTAACGGTTGACAACGTGCTGGGTCCAAATTGAGGTGCTCGTCTACCACTTGTAATCATTTGTCCTTGGAAAGTCCTGAATCGGCTTGGACAGCAGCTGCTGCTTGACGGTCCTTGCCAACTGTCGATTCCTCTTCTTCTCCTCGAACTGCTTTTTTGACTCCGCAGTCTTCAGGATCGCCCTCACGTGGACGAACTTGTGCTCAATGATACCTGCTCGACCTCGGGCCTTGAAATCGATTCGCTTGTAGTTTCCACCGTCCTTTCCGACCCAAATCTGGTTGAGGTGCAACTCGTCAGGGTTCAGACCGAGCTCCTCCGCCTCCTTGATGCCACGCGACAGCATTTCGGCAACGTCTCGGGCAATGATCTTTGGACTGAAATGGCACTGTGTGATGGCCTTTTTGAGCTCCATTCCTCGCAGCATTCGCAGGAACAGAGTGGCTTTCTTGTATGATGACTTGATTCGATATGACTTGAGGTATACCGAGGGCTCCAGCGCTTGCAGCTCCAGTTGCGTAAGCTTGAGCTTGTACTGCCTTCCTTCTAGCTCGAGAACCTTCTCCGGGTCGTAGCCGCCAGTTTGTAGTGACAGTTTGTAGAGCTTCTGCTTGAGCGGCGAGAGCAGCATCTCGACGGCATTCTGTGCCTTGGGCTTGGTATATTCCAGAACCTCGGGGTCGTTACGCAAGTCAATGTCGGTTTTGGCTTTGGCGAGTTTGCCCTCTGCACCACCTCGTGCAGCCAGCTGGTTCAACACAGAGGTCTTGTCGTCTTTGGCCTCGGACACTTCGCCAAAGATGGACTTTTGTCGCAAGAACTGAGCATTAGAAAACGATCGAACAGACGGCCGGATCCGGGCAACCCGTGGAATGAGTCCTGCTCTTAGGCTCTGGAGCATTATATGTGTCGATGAAAATTCGTGCGCGCCATCAGCTTACAACTTTCCCAGCACATTAATACGCACCTCACAAAATTATAGTCAGAAACTTGAATCAGCCATGAAATTTATTACCACCGCTATGACTCTATGCTTATATATATATACCCTATACCCATGCTATCTGAGTTGGCAGTCGATCAAGCGCTTCCTACAATCGAATCCCCTGTAGTCAAGTCACGTGAGCAATCGACACACCTCAGGCCAGAATACACCTACCTAGGGCTGTCACATTCACTTTCCATTCCATGCCGCTCATCTGATACCCATGTCTATTCGAGGCGATTCAATGCGCCTAATTTCAATGCTATCGAGCATGTGATCAGATTCATACACCGAAAAGCATGTCGCCCTTATTACAGTCGGTACAACCTATACCAGCGCTCTTACGTCACCATCTTGCACTCCCCGACCTATCCACGCATGTCTCCACAACCAGTCTCACTATTGGCGCTAACCCATGTCACCCACCCTTTACCACCCCACGTGACTACTATCAACTTGGGGCTAGCTCACCCTGGCTGATCATACACCCAGGCCGGGCCGACCCGATTAGACTAACCTCGTGACATTGTAGCAAGTAGAAGCCGTTGTGGGTAACGTGATGCGTCAGTGGTCTGGCGTTTGGGCTAGTGCGCCCGGTGCTCGGTGTCTTATGTGGCCAACCCTGATATCGATATGCCTGTGACCATGTCCCATCCCTTGTACAAAACACTTTACCATGGGCATAGTCTACAGAAAGTATCTGAATGACGATTGTATATACGGCTGTCGCTCGTGTCGGGCACACTTGGCAGCCTGGGATAACATGCTGTCGAAGGTAGGTATTCGAGGCTTCATGATACGAGGCGGCAGTTGGTGGTCACGGTTGTCGGGCGGCCTTGAGCACTGATCTGAATCGCTCTGTCAGCAGTTTTTGAGCAGTTATATGAGCAGTGAGGCACTTAAGTTAACAGCGACTTCAACAGACTCAGTATCTCAATACCGTTCCGTCAGCAACGATATCTACCCGTCCGGTTCATTAGCATACGGTCCGACAGCTCAAACCGTCCGATTTGGATTGGTTAGGAGCACGCTAACATAGAACTTTAGAGGAAGGGAAGGAGATGCTTATCTATTCAAAGATGTGTGAGTACTTTGCGCTTAAGGCTTCAGAAGTCTAGGGGCCGTTCGCTAGGTTGGCTAACCAGAATCAACATTCGCCGCGGAAGCATGGAAGACAGGTCAATGATGACGGGCCGATATGCCGTTCAGGATATAACGTGTCGAGGGTGCGATAGCTACGTGGGCTGGTACTACGCTAAAAGCTATGAGGAGGGCGAAAAGTACAAGGAGGGCAAGTACATCTTGGAAGTAAAAAAGATGTTACTAGTGGAGGAGTAGCCCTTCGCAACATACCCCTGGCCTTACTCCTATCGCATCACACCGCATACCTCCCCGCACCGCCTTATCTCCATGATAAGTTTTGCCCTTACCCTAGAATTGGTTGCCACCGTTGTCAGGACAACGTCGACCGCTGCATGTATAAGTTATTTAGTAATAAGTCATAGTACATAGCGAGTAGATCTATTCGTAGACGCTTGTGGTGGCGAACAGACAAGGGACGTTTTGGTGTTGTGCGGGATGTGCGGCATTTGAATAGGCATGACGTAACCTTGGGTTATTGAGGTTTGACTAGGGTTGGGGTTGAGGTACGATTAATGCGATGCGGGTTCCTCGTAGGCGTGCGGAAGTCAATAGTAATGGAGGTTATGCTGCAACAGTGCGGTCACGATGCAACGGGTTCGATGCAACGGGTTCGATGCGAGTTGGCATGTCTGAGATGTATTCTGGCTGTTAGTTATTACAAAGTCACTACAATTAAGTGTTATGGTTAAGTTTTCAGGTACAGGCAGGGGAAGGTGTATCTGGCTCCAGAATTGGGGTCTGAGATGCTGGGAAGTAGTCGTTAGAAGTCGTGACTGTTGGTGAAGTTTTGCTAGGTTGTCTTGTTCACAGTGAACCGGACTCAAAGAATCTGCTCTTGTGAGTCTTTCTTACACCGTACCGGTCGTCGACGTCTGGGTCATTAAAGTGGTGATAGGTAGAGTCCATTGTTCCTGATCGGTCAAGATTTCGAACAGGCTTCTGCCAGCGCGGCGTTGGCAGTGGCGGAACGAACGTGATGTCTGGGTCCCTTTCTGTACCATCAGAAGACCGCGCTAGGAGCGAATGGAACGAAGAATATAGCTTCGACTTTGAAAGTCCTGGCTCATCGTTCTTCTTCTTATATCGTTGCACTAGAACCAAGGCGACGGCGCCCATGAGCACGCAGCCAGCCACAGAGCCAATGACAGAACCGACGATCGTCTTGGTCGTCTGAGGAGTTGCTGAACTCGTGCTAGTCGGTGTAGGTGTTGGTGTAGAGCCTGCAATCGTGGTGTTCCCGCTTGGTCGAAGTGTAGTGGTGAAACTTGTGCCTGTGACAATTTCGTAACCGGATTCGGTAATTGTTGAGTAGACCAGTTCGCTGGAGAAGGAAGTGTAGGCGGCAGATGTGATTGCCGTGGCGGTGGTTGACGGGGTTGCTGAAGGGTACGATTGTGTGAGTTTCGTGTCGGCAGAGTAGGTCGTGGTTGCGTTAATGGTGGATTCTGGAGTAAGGGTTGAGAGGCCTGTAGTGTAGCTGTCGGCAGTCGCCGTGACATTTGAGTCAAGGATAGACCCCGTGCTGTAAGCGGAAGTGCGACCAGTGGTGTGCTCTGTGAAAGGGCCATTACTGGAACTGTGAATGTCATGGCTGTATGTGGCATTGACCGAGGCTGGCGAGAACACAGACGAATAAGCCGTGTAAGTAGCTGAAGCACCTGTCTGATTGAGGGTATGTGAGTGATGAGGCTGGCTGGTGTATCGCAAAGACTGCAACGAACTAGTATAGGTAGTGAATATGCCGTCCTGGGTTGCTGAAGAGTTGCCGGTTGAGGATGCACTCGCTGTCGGACTTTGCACGAAGGTGCTGCCTGTGCTATGTGTGGTGAAATTGGAAGGGTTATCGATTGCTGAATTTGCCAGGGAGTTGAGCTGTGAACTCTCTGAGCGGCCGCTGAGCGTTGATGTAGCATTGGTCACTGGGCCGGTGCTGTAGCCGGTACGGGATTCTGAGACTAGACTGCTCGTACTGCTCGTACTGCTCGAGCTGCTGGGGCTAGTACTAGAGCTGAACTCTAAGGAGTCTGAACTGGAGGCAATACTGAGTCCACTGACATCCGTGCTAGAGCCAGTCAAGCTGGTACTAGAGCTAGAAGTGTTAGATTCAGTAGCAGTGCTGGAGCCTGTAGTGGACCCGCTGGGTCCACTGCTACTCGAGGCTGCACTAGGACTGGGCCCAGTGCTTGATCCTATGCTAGCAGTGCTGGACTCGCTGCTCTCAGTGCCACTGCTGGAACCCGAACTTGTCCCGCCTGAGCTTGTCCATGTGGTGCTGGAATCGGTGCTTGTGCCTGTCTGCGTATCGGTGGTTTGCGTGTCGGTAGACGAGAACGTCAGCGACTCTTCACGACTCGAGAGTGGATCTGAACGCGTTTGAAAACTCGAAGTTAGGCTGTGGACGCTGGTCAGGATGCTGTAAATTGAGCTTGAGTTCAAGCTCAACGACCAGGAGGTCATTTTGCCAAAAATCAAGCGTCGAGAGCTGGACAAAAACGAAGCTAGCAAGAAGGCTCGGTATATGAAAAAGGCCAGGGATACATTCTCGACGCGTTCCGCATTCCCGTTTAAACTTTATTTCTCGGTGGAGCGCCCTAAACGAGTCATGTCTTGGTTTCTCTTTGGCTTCTGAACCATGCATCGCCGGATTCGTAATCGCTCTTTAGCAAGAATTCACGCGTTCCGGGTGGAGTGGTACGGATTTAGTGACGTAATCCTCGTGTCTCGCTAAAGGTTAGCGAGGATCCGTTGGCATCTCCAGTGGAGGTACCTGACGATCTGTCTCACCCACAGACAGAACCACAGACGGCTAAAATCTTGAGGCGTTGAGGCATTCTGGGTTAACCTAATAATATGGTGGGTGGTGGTGGTGAGAAAGGTAGGAAGAAGGGTGCATGGTGATGCATGCAGCGGGAGCAAGCGTGCATGGTGATGATACCGCACACAATGCCCACACGTTAACGCAAATGAGTCAAAGTGAAAAGTTTTACAGCGGTAATGAACGAGGCGATGTGGTTATAACATATGTTATGTTGAAGACTGACAAAACGTTCGGAAGGCATTTGCAGCTTGTAATTCTCGTGGGCAGCCGCTTCTAGTTAATATCGGTCGGCTTGCTAATGTATGGTACGTCGCAGAACTGGGGTTCCGAGGTGTGATAGGCACCAATTCGACAAGTATAAGAGCTTCGCCTTTCTCAAATCACCTTATACGTATAGGCTCTATCACTGCATGATATATAAGCCTATTTATTTATCGATAGAGTGACAAACCCTGACTGATTCAAGTATTCAGATCGTCCAAATGACGCGCAGAAACATGTGGAAATTATTAAAAATTTTAGATATAAGAGACTGGAGTTCGCTATCGAGACCTGTGCGCTGACAGCACTAGCTAGCGCGCACTTGGAGCCACATGGATGCTACTGATATCAGGAGCATTCCTATAGAGAATGGCGAACGTAATGATGGTCGTATGTGACGAAAATCGCATCAATTTGTTGTTCTAGCGCTGCAAACTTTTAGGTGCACAGGCCGGCCGGTCTGTCCTTCAGAAACAAGACCTGAATGATTTCTTAATAATTGCCTGGGTCACACGAACTGGAGCGGTCTTGTACGTTCTAATCAAGCTCCTCAACCTTATCGAAAGCATAATGCTTTTCGCGGCTAGAACCTAATCTGGATAAGTTATTAAATAGTCACGTGCATATGAGTCAGTTCATCTTAGGGAAGTCTACCAACACGTGATTTTTCTTTATGAAAACCATTCCTACGATGAGTGTATGAGGCTCTATGCAGGACTTAATGTTATATTGATGGCTGGTTCTGGGTAGACGAGGCATCAGCACGACATGGATACCCTGGTCGCCCCTCGTTGCCGGGGCAACCACTCACAGCACCATTAAAATAACTTTTTAGAAAGAGCGCGCCCAACGTCCCCTCCTTCCCAAAACGGACAAGTAAACAATCATCAACCTCACTGTATTGTTCCTCGCATAACGAAATCTCCACGCTGTCCAGCACCTTCTGGTCACCGCGCCAAGTACTAATTTTTGAATACCATAGGTCACGTAAGCGCTTACAAAGGAGATGAGCGCTACGGACTCACAAACGGACGTTAATGAGTTTCTATTACGGATCCGAGAGCTTGGAGAAAAGACGTGAGTAGCCGAGAGCGGTAAAGAGATACTTAAACGAGCTGGAAGACTGAAGTTATATCATATGATCCGGGTGGTTTGGTCAGTGAACTGACGTTTGCGATAGGCTTATCCCATCGATGGCGGTGTGACAGTTTGCAGGCACACAGCACCGGGCAGTGTTTGCTCGGTACTTGTAATCGGCTGATGGCGTCCTGTCAAATGCTGTCAAGAACAATCAGGATATTTTCACGCTTTCCGAAGCGTGCCGGCTGTACATTTGTCACTGGCGGCTCACGTGGGCCAGAAGCCTCAGCTCAAAAGCGTGGAGTGCTTGAATACGGCAATGTGTTCAAGGAACCACTGAAACGGTATCAGGGAGCTAACATAGAAACCGTGAAGATGAACTTCGAGCCAAACAGTTAGAGGAAGAGATTGCTGAAGGGCGACGACGACGTCGAGCATTGAGAGCAGAGAGAACCCGGTCCATGTCCCCACAGAAAGAAGACAGGGAAAGCTACAGGACCGAAGAAATTCAGAAAACCATCGAGACTCTCGTGGGTCACACCGGCTCCGTCAAGCTGAACACGTACTCGTCGATAGGCAGGTCCAGCACGACCAGATCAGCACCCTCGACTACCTCTACGACAACCGACAGCGATCGAATGGACCGGCTGGC
The DNA here is from genome assembly GCA_030564385.1 of Blastobotrys robertii. Lineage (NCBI taxonomy): Eukaryota > Fungi > Ascomycota > Dipodascomycetes > Dipodascales > Trichomonascaceae > Blastobotrys > Blastobotrys robertii. Next base: position 26,110 of record JAJLUQ010000039.1, read on the forward strand.
TAGAGTCAGCACTCTGTTGGCCAAACAGCGGGCCGTTTCTGGTGCCAGGAAGCTAAAAGAACAGCAGGTCAAGGAGGAAGAGGAGGAGCCAGAGAGACCGAAGCCGGTGATTGCCGAGAAGCCAAAGTTCGAGCTCAAGACTGAGCCTAGACTCCAATCCCGGCTTGATCCCAAGCCGGAGCCCAGGTACGAGTCTCGGCTAGATCCCAAGGTCGAGCCCAGGTACCAGTCAGAATTTGACGCCAGAGTTGAATCCAAGGTTGAGCCTGAGGAGACTCTGGAAAAAGTCGCTCCGATGGTCGCGGAGAAGAGTGATAGCGTAGCAAAGTTCTGCCAGACTCTCATCGACAGGAGCGAGGGTAAAGAGCCAGTGCCTGAAAATAAACCAGAGTTTAAGCCAGTCAGTCCTCTCGAAAAGCGACTGAATCAGCCGATCATTCCCAGCCCAGAAGCCGGCAGCTTTCTGGCGTCGCGGAACTCAGTCAGCTTCCGTTCTCCATCTCCAACGCGAGGTGCAGGTGGTTTCATTCAAAGCGCCCTGCTAAAGCGAGAGAATTCGGTGTTGATCAAGAGCCCAAAGAATGCTCTGGCTGATAGCCCAATTCTGAGGTCTCACAGCATTCGACCATGCCAGAGCTATCAGCACTTGCGGACAAGTTCCGACACCGGCCCGGTGGAGACAATACCTAAATCAAATTCCAACGATGGCATTTCCACACTCAGAGCTTCTCCCCCAGAGGCCCAGTCCCCAAGACTGGGTGCTGCAACCTTATCTCACTCCGACTCAAGACGGTGGAGTCCAGTCAAACAGACCTGGCTTGAGAGCGCATTGCGCAAGAATGGCGAAGAGTCGCCTACCCGGCAACCATCGCCCACCCGCCTTCAGCGAACGCCATCGTCCAGGCCTCCGGCGCCCCCAGCGGACTCATTCCTCACCTACTCTCCTGGTGCGAGGCACGCGCGAACCTTGTCCGACCTCACGCTAACCCCACGACCTACGTTAACTCCTAGTACCACTAACAAATCAGATGAAAAGCCGGCAATACCAAAGAAACCATCTATTCCGGCGCTGTTGAAGCACGACGACAACAGTCCCAAGAAAGAAAATACGCCTGCCCGACCGCTGCCAGAAAAGCCTGCGTCGCCTTTTGTGCAGCTAACTCCTGTCAAGAAGACACCAGTTGAGCCGCCAAAGCCTGCCGCGGAGGCGATCGAGCGTCTGCGAAGCTTGCGGGCCTCCAGGACCGTGAAAATGGAGGACAAAGATGCTGGCAAGGAAGCTTTAGAGCGAGCCCTGTCGGGCTTGAAGAGGTCAAATACAATCCAGTACAAGGCCCCGGACGTTGTCAAAGAAACACTCCTGACCGCGAAGAGTGCCCTCAGAAACAGGTCACCAGAGCGAATTGTTGAAGAGGAATCAGAACCTTCTCCAACGAGGTCGCCTATCACCAGGTCACCGATTACTCGATCTCCAGTTACGCGGTCTCCCGTTACGCGATCTCCAGTTACGCGGTCACCAGTCATGCAATCCTCGCATGAGGCTGACCCCCGACCCCCAAAAGCCAACTCTTTTTCGATGGATCTGGAATCCATGCTGAAGCGAGGCCCACCAGGAGACTCAAGCTCCGTCACCCTTCCACGCGCCAAAACGTTTGACAGTGCCGAGCTGGGCTCCACAACGTCCACGCTAACACACATGACCAAGTCGCGAGCTAAGGGACCAAAGAGGAGGCTGCCAAAGAGCGCTGGCAGCTCAGCACCTGTCCAGGCTGAAGGCGAAATTGTGGTCAGGAAAACTCGAGGCGTCGAACCTCAGGATAACGATACACAGGATAAGCGGCCACCGCCTATTCGAACCTCGTCTCGAACGGTCTCTTATTCTTCCAAGTCGCCTACTCGAAGCAAGGCTCCACCAAAGCCGCGAACTCCCTCTAGCAGCGTGACAATGACGTTGAGTGCATGAGTGTATATTGGATAATATATTACATAAATATTACGCAGGGCTGAGCAGGTGAATGCTTCCCTTTGCCGTGACAGATGCCAGTGTTTTTGCGTTGGCGGCCCACCGCACATCAACGGCTTGTAGCTTCTGTGAGACGTAAATGTCACTTTGCCAGTTCTTTGCTGGCTTGTCGTAGTGTGACACTCTCACGTTGCCGGTAGAGTCTAGCACCGCCAAAAACTGACCACTGTAGTCGAATCTCAGGCCCGAAATATCGGTCTCGGAGGGAAGCGTGTGGATGAGGGCCAGCTTCTTGAGGTTCCATATCAGAACACCATTTCCGGCCGACGCCAACCAGAAACCGTTTTCTGAAAACTCAAGAGCACTAACCGCTTTGTCTTGCTCAAACGTATGCACAATCTTTCCCTGCGTCAAGTCGTACATGTGAATGTTTCCGTTAGATGCGCCGAACGCAGCCAAAACTCCATCTGGGTGAACGGCCGCCGAGATAATGTTGTCAGGAAGTTCATCTGTAAACACATTTCGCTGGTTCTGAACATCATGGATTACCAGCTCTTTGTTTGAGTTGAGTATCAGAAGATCGCCAGTTGGATGCGTGATGACGCTGACCAGATCTTTGGGCGAGTCTGTGGTGTACTTTTTGTCGTTGCCCACAAAGATTTCAAGGTGATTGTTCTTAGTGACAACAGCAAAAGTATCGTTAGTGACCCAGGCAACGTTGATAATGTTACCGCCAGCCTTGAACTCGCTGACAGACTTATCGTTGATGTCAAACACTCCACCAGTGCTCTTTCCTCCTCCTGTTAGTACCCGCTTTCCGTCTGGGCTCACCGCAAGGTGGCTGACTATTGTAAATAGTTGTTTGGTCTTGTGTGACTCGGCGAAAGACTCGATATCAGCAGCCACAGCCCACTCCGGTCCCGCAGCTCGGTGTTTTCGCGTAGATGATAGTTCTTTCTGTTGCTGCATTATTCGATCCTTGATATCAGACGGTAGCTCGATATCATCGCTGACTTGGTCCACCTCCATTTTCTCGCCATTCTCGACAATCGGCCTTCCAATGCTGGCACTGAGCTGAGCCAGAGAAGCTCGCGCCTCGTCACGTTCTTTGGTTAGCCGAACAGCCACACGAACAGCGGCATCTTGTTGATACAGGGCGGAGGAGAGTTCTTGTCGCGTCTCCAGCAATTGTTTTCTGAGCGTGAAGGTCTCCAGTGTTAGCGCTTCCCATTCTGACTGGAGCGAGGACAAGAGCGAGGGAATCGAGGTGAAGGTTGGGGGCCGTGGACGAACTATTGGCGAGGCCTTAACTTCAAGCAGCTCTTCAATCTCAAGATCTGCCCCGCTTATTGGATCTTTAGCGTGTTCTTTGATGTACGCCTCAATCAGTGATCTCTCAAACAGGTAACCTACGTTAGTGCATTCGCGTGGTAATGACTTACCGCTCTTTGGCGAAATCACCGGCGTCTTTGCTGGTTCTCCCGAGACTATATTAGTTTTGTTTGAGTATAATTTGAACTCACTAGCACACTGCATCTCTGTGGTATTCGCGAAATTTCAGATTTCTGTTTTGTCCCAAACATCACGTGATTGTTCAAGATGGTGATGTTCTGAACTCCGCATACTACAGCCTAGAAACAATGCTCAACAACCAATCTAATCTGCAAAACTAAACGAATAAACATAAGGGACACGGCGTTCAGCTTAGGGCCGGGTTGGCTCCTGGGTGCCTGCTGCTAACTCCATAATGTTGGACTTTTGCGAGTTGAAGAAAACCTTTGCGACAGCGCTGTTCTCCTGGTCGAAAATGGGTAAACATTTTGGAAGAGCGGGACACCATTAATGTTAGTATTGTAAAACTGTGAGTCAGGTATGTAGCAGGTATAGGTGTGTTGAGTTTTCTGCCGGATAAAATAGTCCTAGGGCTGAGAGTGTGAAGTCTTGACCGTTCAAAGTCCATATAGATTTCTTGTTGGGAATAGAGTCTATAAGCCACGTCCATAGTGATAACACAGTTGGGTTGTCCTGAAGAGGCGCAGAGTACAGTGGTCCCGTGCACTCCTCTGTGTCCATGCTGAAGGTAATGGAGCCCATCTTGGAGTCTCGGTCGTCCAGGAATATAAGTATTCATTTCGGTTTGTGAACTTAGCCTTGAGCGTACTCTCCAACCATTGGTCCGGAAACGCGGACGAAGACGTGTTGACCATGGCCATCGCCATGTTCTTCCCCACGGCATCTCCGAGTTTGACATCCACTCGCCTTGGAAAGGTCCTTCAACGTGTTGATCTTGAACTCTTTATGCGCATCGACAAAGCAGATGACGGAATCCAACCAGGTCCACAATTTCTGAGGAGGGTTTGCTCACGGCTAAACGATACTGGACCGGGATATACTACCAGAATCAGCGGGCACATCATAAACGTTCGGATTCCGGGTGTAAAACTGTCCGCGTTACGGTGACATTCAACTCAGACCGGTAAAACAGCCGCGAGTGCCTTGCAGCATCTCAGTGCGGCTGATGCTGATTCAGAGATGTGCGCGTTTGAGACACTCGCCAACGATCTCGGCTGTCAGGCGTGTCTTAGTAGTCAGGCGAAGGCCAAGTCAGCCAAGGTCATCGTTAGAGTTCAAGGGGACAAGGAATTTGACTGGAGTCCCGCGCCCGACGAGGCTCTGTCGATGACACTGTAGTTGCGAGTTCGCGAGACTACAACCTATAGCGTTGAGCCCGCGATCTTAGAATGTGGAACTCATCTTTCCAGTGCCGGTAAGATCATTTTTACTCATCTGAGCGAGGTTCATGACATGACTCTGATTGTGCTGACTCTGCTGACTCCGTAAGAGTTTGTTTCGTAGGTTTGTTCCGCGGCAAATTTGTGCTTTTGCATGGCTAGCTGTAAGCGATCGCTGGTTGGACAATTAGTTGCGGACTGAGAAAACGTGATCTGATAGCCACCTCGGTCGAACTGCACCGGAAGACGCTGCCTGAAGCTGCAATACGCGCAGTGACCTGAGGACTATTTGCCAGATTGCCTAATGCTTACAGTCTCCGGTACTAGATTCAATGAACCGATCGTTGAATCTGTTCACTCCTAGCAACAAGAGACGTATAGACTAATCACCTGACCCGAATATTCCGACTTTGCATCTTATCAGTTATCTCACCACTTAACGCCTAAACGCATTCCACATACCGGAAGTACCGAGGCAAACCCCGTAAAGAATTCATCACGTCATGATCATCGCAAACTGACAAGTGTTGCCCTGGACGTATCTAAACTGTATACGTAGGAATGACCATTATTCATCACGTGACCCGAATACGAGAATTGTTACAAGGACGCACGTGCTGCTGAATAGCTGACGTTGGTATATAGTATCTTCCCTTACGTTGGGTGCGATGCACAAATATGCACAGAGAACCCCTGTGAACGCAGCCGGGTAACCCTTTGGCGTAATTTGTCTTGTTTTATTGGCGCGGCGATTAGCCACATTCCTTTTGACAACACATATCCATAAATAGTCCGGACACACCACCGAGACGACAAAACTTTTTGATTGAGCCTGGGGGAGTGATTACCATTGGATACCGGGGGCAAGGGTACGTCACGTGTACAGTAGGGTTTCTATATTTGGCTTTGGCGGATCAAGATGAGCCTCCCGTTCAAACAACCAGAGTTTGATCACATTCACTCAATGAGTCCGAAGGGGTATAATAGGTGAGTAACTTGCTGAGGAGAGGTCGGAACGAGTTGGGATGGAAGGGTTGCTGGCTACGTTGAGGTGCAGTTGAAGCTGAATTTGATGAGTTGGCTGGCTGGTGAAATTTTTTGAATCAGGAGATGAGATAAAGTTTCCAAGGCGTTCAAGTCGATTTCTTCTCTTGAGGTATACATTGCTCGTCCACACAACCAGTCCAGAGCCTACTATTTACTACCGCCGGAACAGATGCACTGCCTCGAGGCCGTTAGCGCCGTGGTGCCTTACTGCGTTCCTGAGCGTCGAGCGTTCCAGTGGTTCTGAGATTGGCAGTTGATGGGACTCTGAGCGATATGTGTTGTTCACTTTTAGCTCTTTTAGCGCTGTCAGTGCTGCTGAGTTTGCTGGCGCCATCGCGTGAGGTGGCCTAAAGGTTGCTGAGGCAACTCCCATCGATGAGATCACCAAAAGGAGAACCTTGTGCCGGCGATCAGCGGTGGGAGAGGTCTTAACAATTGGAGCGAAGCGGTGCGGTGAAAGTGGCTCGAGGTAGTGGCAAATAATGTAAGGGGCTGGCTGGGCCGCAGGGAGCTTGAAGTTTGCGAGCGTTTAGTACGATAGGTGGAAGCTTTGCTCAGCGTGCTAACTCAGACTGCACCCCAAATCACGGACAACCAAAATGTTCAACAAAGGCATGATCAGGATGATTGCCATAATATCGCCAATCGTCCTGCTAGCACTGTACTTCATCTCGTACAGATCAATACCCACATTCGGCCTCATGGAGCTACGCGATGACCCGGCGATAGATACCATTGTGCATTACGATCTAGCGAAAGCCCGAGGCACGGGCGAAGGCTGGAAGCGGAACGAACGGGTTTTGTTTCTGGTTCCACTGCGAGATGCGTCCGCCCACCTGGACATGTTCTTTGGCCACATGAACAACCTTACTTACCCACACAACCTCGTTGACATGGCTTTCCTGGTGTCCGACTCGAAAGACAACACCCTGTCGATGCTGCATGCACACCTGGCCAAGATCCAGGACAACCCGGACGTGAGCAGGCGGTTCGGTTCTATAGACATTTACGAGAAGGACTTTGGCCAGGCTATTGGTCAGGGCTTCTCTGACCGACACGGATTCGCTGCTCAAGGTCCTCGACGAAAGCTCATGGCCCGGGCCCGAAACTGGCTAGCAAGTGTTGCGCTCAAGCCAGACCATTCCTGGGTCTACTGGCGAGATGCCGACGTTGAGACGGTCCCACCTACCGTTCTCGAAGATCTCATGTCGCACAACAAGGATGTCATTGTTCCCAACGTTTGGCGACCTCTGCCAGACTGGCTGGGTAACGAACAGCCTTACGATCTGAACTCGTGGCAGGAATCTGAGACTTCTCTGCAGCTTGCGACGCAGCTCGACGAGGACGCAGTCATTGTCGAGGGGTACGTCGAGTACGCTACCTGGCGACCACACCTGGCGTACCTCCGAGACCCGTACGGCGACCCAACTGTCGAAATGGAGTTGGACGGCATCGGAGGAGTGTCCATTCTGGCCAAGGCCAGTGTGTTTAGATCCGGCGCGCACTTCCCGGCCTTCTCGTTCGAACGACACGCTGAGACTGAAGGCTTCGGAAAAATGTGCCGACGAATGGGCATGTCTGTCGTGGGCCTGCCTCACTACACCATCTGGCACATCTACGAGCCCTCGTCCGACGACTTGAAGCACATGGAGTGGATGGCACAGGAGGAAGAGCGACAGGTGAAGGAAGCCAAGCTTCGAGAGATCCACGACAAGAAGTGGCAGGCCGGCTTCCAAGATGTCGCGGAGGAGTGGGCTCGAGAGAAGGCCAACATTCTTAAGAACACAGAGATGGAGTTCGATAAACTGACTAACGACTGGTATTCGGACGACTCGGATACCTTGGTGAAGCTGCCTAACCAGCCCAACCAGCCCCAGCTGATTCCGGCGCCACCGCCTGTGGAGAGGTCCTAGGCCCGAGCGTAGCGCGGTGTACGCTTGAGTTTAGTGGTGTGTACAAAAGAGCATAGCAAAAGCATTTTGACGAGCTATAATTCGTATTCACTGTCGTCATCATCTATTTTAAAACGGGTGGCGCCCGGTAGCGCCACCACCAGGATAGCCTGCCGGCGTTGTCGGCGAACAGTCATTCACCGGTCAATTTTTGTCACCTGCGCGTCTAACGGTCAACTTGCATTGGTGACTTTTGTGCATGTATGCTTGGCTTTAGTCTTGGTGAGTCACCATGTATCATCCACGATTCCTTTTACACGCCACTTTCGAGACTTAAAAGAGTAGACATTCCGCTAGTCGGCATCTAATAGTTCACACCGCCTAATAACTAATTCCACGCGCCCAAAGATGAAGCCAGGCCAGGTCATACCCGTGAAGGAAGATTACACCATCAAGGTAATTGATCCCAAAGACTTCACAGTCTACGAGTCATTAGAATGGTCGCAATTAATCGCCGAGGTGTTTGATAATGAATCACTAATGTTCCATTGGTACGGCCCGGCATACCAATATAACCGAGATTTCGAGGCTACTCGACACATTAAGGACCCTAGGAAACGTTGCGCAGAGCTCATTGACCGGGCCTACCGGTTCAAGATCTTCATTCAGTCTTTTGCTAGGTCAATCAGGGGCCGATATGTTGTCCCATCGGGCCGACTGACGTTTGGCCTCTACAAGGGAAACAACATTATCGGATGGTGTAACTACCAGACGCCTCAGCATATGCACACTCAGATCGACAGCATAATGGGCCGAAGCGGGTTCTGGTGGTGGATGTACACGAAATGGGTCAACTTGACTTGTGCTCTAGGCGAGTGGTGGGATTTCTCAGTCACCAAGCCAGGCCGACAGCACGAACATCCCCTTTCCAACCGACGACTCTATGATTATGAAGATGCCATGGCTGATGCCTCCAACGGAATCCTTCCTCACGACACTCCTGAATATGGCTACGAACTTGCCTCCAAGACGCCGAAGGAGCTGGAAACTGCCCTGTACCGAGACAGCGATCTGGTCCATCTGTCTTTCATGCTGATTGACCCCGCTTACCAGAAACAAGGTCTTGGATACGCGCTACTCAAGACTACCATGGGCATGATTCCTCACTGCAAGACTCCATTCGTGTCGCGAGACGGTGATGTGGTGTACGGACCTCAGAAGTTTGGCCTGCGAGCCTCGCCAGAGGGCGTGCCATTGTATGCCAAGTGCGGTTTCGACCAGCATTTCTATTACGCCCCGGTCATTGAGGGACGAGAGACCATCACAGCGGTCATGACCCACACCCGGTTTCCATAACTAACGAGTAACGATAGACAATTATAGACCCCCATACACTGCGTGAGGTACACCGCCCCAATGTTCGCCCATGTGCTGACTTGCACTAGCTATTCACGTATTGTATGGACTTAATTAATTTAATAACCTTACATGCGATGATCATTGCTGCGAGGTACAAAGATCGTTTGCACGCATTGCATGCTGATCGGTCGGGACTCTACTCCGTGCTCTCTTCACTCTCCTCTGTCCATTTCCACGACCGCCACGATTCTCCTGCCTCAGCCACAATTGACTCGATGTCTTTTGACTTGGATACCCTTCCCAAAAACTCTCGTATCTCGCTCTGGTCAAGCTCCAGCAGCACATGCTTCTTCGACTTTAGCAGAGCCAGACACACAAACAGGTGCTGCGTGTGAGGGTCCAGAATCTGCTTGGAATCGAGTTCCATCGGGTTCCAGAACGGGTCTGGACCGAGCTCAGCCTCCAATTCCTTTTCTTGATCTACTTCGCCATTATCCGGCCGCCATCCCAGATACATATCCCATATTCTAGCCCGGTCGCTTGCGTACCAAACTTTGGCCCCGAGCCATTTTACCCACCACAGCAGCCAATCGCCACCGCCTATATTCGACAAAACGTCCTCCTCGTCAAAGTGAGCAGCCAATTCTGGCAGCAGTTTTCGGAATGCAGAGAGGAAAAACGATATGCGGTCGGTAACGGGTGAATCGCAGGGCCCGTAGGGACCATCGGCACTTGGAGGCGGCGAGTGGAACATAACCAGCATGAGCTGCTCAAAAATCATGGGAAACTCGTACTGGTCCCACATTTTCAGAGGATGCAGGATAGGAGTGTTTGTAGTGGACTGCTGCTTCATTCCAAAGACAGGATTCACCCAGTCGGCCAGAGCAAAAGCTGTCCACACCATGCCGGACTCGTATGGGATCAGCTTGCCCCATTTTTCCAGAAACCGTTCGATGGACTCCTGAATGATGTCATACCGTTGGTTTTCAACCTGTTCAAGTAGATAGCTGTCCAGAACCTCAACGCTGTGTGCGCCAACAGAAACATCGCTAGGAGGCGACCCTGCCATGGGTGTGGCTGTTGAAGAATGTTGATGGGAAATGAGAAAGTTGGACGAGTTGTGCGACGACACGGTGGTGCCGTTCACCGTGCTGCCATTTAGCCTCTTTCGGTATCGCGATATGTCGCCCTTGATTCGACGAGTGGGGACTACTTCTTCTGAAACGGGTCCATTGGGGTATTCTGGTGCGATGAACGGGTTGATGGCGTAAGGATGCGTCGCCAATAACAAGGGCCAAGCGTACTGTCGCTGCGAGGGCGGAAGCCCCCGGTTGCGCGCGATTCGAGCCAATCCTTCGACGTTTTGCTCGTCTATGTACTTTTGACAGAGCATCAACAGGGTAGGCGAGTCGGAAACGGTGGGCTTTTGGTAGTGCTTGAACCGCAGGTTTGACTTTGCTGTGGATGAAGTTGCCAAGTTGCGATCACGTGTTGATCCTGATAATGACGAGGATGCTGATAGTGTGGCCGATAATGCAGAAAGGGGTTTAGTAATATATTCGTCGCTGGAGCTGCTGGATGCCCTCTGTTTGACTGGTGAGCCTTTGACCGGGGAGCTCTGTGGGGAATTCTGAGGAGAGCCGTCCTCTGGAGAGCTAATGGCGTCTCCTTTAGGAATACCCGAACCACGTATACCATCCTTGAACTCCTGACTCTCGCCGACATCCTTTGGCACTCCTCCTAGACCCATATCTGGGTATCTGTTATTTGCGATAGTTGCCATCGGCCAGGGCCGTTTTGAGGTTCAGTTGCTCGAGATACCCGCGATTTGAGATATCTGAAGTCGAGATGGCTCACGACCTTTGCGTCCACTGACTGCTCGATGTTTGCTCGGTAACTTTGTTGGACGCCGGACAAGGTTAATATTGGGTTAACCAGGCACCGTCTAACAAGCCGCTTGCGTAGAATCAGCCAGAATGGGCTAGTAGCCAAGGCAGTAAACCGTCGAACAATCCAATAAGCGGCTTATCACGGGATCCTTTTTGAGTCCTGTCAAATCCCGTAGTATCCTGGATTCGCTAGTCACGAGCGCTCGTATAATCAAATAGACTGATTCATTTTTCTAGCTGTTCAAATTTGTGCAAAGTGTGTGGTTGTCTGAGCTCTGTGTTCTGTGTATCCTCCTGGATTACCGCGCCTTGAGCCCGCTGTGGCAAGGAGGAAATTAGTGTGTGACCAGGTCTCCCGACTGCCTTCCTTATTGGGGCGGTCACGTGTGCGCTTAGGAGTAGGGTTGGGGTTCACGCGACCATCACGTGATGTTATCATGAGCATGTGGGCGAACGATAGTGATTTCACTGACATATAGTGATAGAGGATGGAGAAGGAAGTGGCGCTGGTCAATCAGGTCGAGCTGCGATTAGCATTGGCCAAGAATGAAAAGTTCAAGTCAATGGTTGACTTATATCTTCCGCCGCTACTGTTGAAGGTTGATTCGCCACACGAAGAGGTCAGGAAGAAGGCAATTGGGGTAGTCAATCATATCAGTCTACGGGCTAAGGCCGAGTGAGTAGTGCCACTGAAGCATTGAGCTAACTAGAAAAGTTGTGTATCCCGTGGACAAGCTGCTTGATCAGTATGCGGACCCGAGTAACTTCGATAAGGCTACGTTGAGAGCCTTTGATTTGGCGCTGGTCAAGATGTCAATTGGAAACATTAGTGATGTGAGTGTGGGTGTAATGTGAGCGCACACATTGATAACAGTTCAAAATTGAGTTTTGCAGTCGATAGAGTGGCGGTAGCTAACAAGATGTCGAATATTGTCCCCAGAATTGTCAAATGCTATAGAAAAGCGTCCAGTGGAATCAACGATCTATTCCTCGGCATTATAGCGAAGTGGGACGTGAAAAATGTGGAGGATCAGAAGAAGGCGCTCAGCGAACTGTTCCAGCAGGAGCCCGGCCTGGCCGCGAACCTCGAAACAGCTCTGTACGATATTCTGAACTCCCACGGCGAAAGCCGAGTCACAGTCTTGAAGTTCCTTGTCAACGGTGGGCTGCCCGATGAGTTTCGATTCTTCTGCCTGCTGACATTAAGTAACGATATTGTCCCCGACTTTGCAGGGATTGCTAAGGATGAACTCAAACGGATCAAGATGGATTTCGAGAAGCAAGAGAATATGGACAAGCTGTACAAGAACTTGAACGGAGACGGTGGAATCATTAGCTGGGTTCGTGACGATAGTTCAGATCCACGTGCCGCGGCGGCCGCCGGAAAGGCCAGATGCCACATGCTTCGAATCTTGTCCACAAGCCGTCTAGCTGTCCAGCAAGACGAGGTGCTTGAGGCACTGGATCTGATTCAGAAGGTTAAAGGCTTTCCTGTGAGTTTTGACCTGGTTATTGATCTTGCGGGGCTGCTGCTCTGGTGCGTGAAGCAAATACCTGAAAAGATTGTAGACAGGGTCGTTCTGTACCTAGATGCTATATGGGAGATGATGTCTGTGCAGAGTTGGCCACCAAAGAAGACAGGATACGACAAGAGAGAGCGGGAGTTCATTGCTGTGGTGTTCAGGACCACCGGCTCTGTCCTCGAGACGTTTGCCGATCGGGTCGACGACGAGACCTTGCGACTATACATTGAACGACTGTTCACAAGCCTGGTGAACGACAATGAGTTCAAGGTTCCTATTAGAGAAGCTCTTATTGCTGTTCTTCCGTCTGTGGCAAAGCTCTCAGAAGAGTCCAGGGCCCAGTTCCACAAGATTCTGGTGGAGGCCTTGCTAGATCATCACACTTCGCAAGGCTGCAAATACGTCGCTGTCCGATACGGATCACGGGTTTTGGAATTCAACAATCCGTTTGGCAAAGTCCTTTGTTTGCTGGGCCTGTCTCGATTGAACAGCCCTGAAACCATAGAAGAGTCAAAGAAGGGTCTTGATCCGTACCAGTACTGGCTGAGTCTTGCAGCGTTCGGCAAGCAGCTTGAAGATGTGAGTTTCCCGACATTCAAAGATGCTATGGACTACTTCTGCAACACTGAGGATGTGTTTGGTGGCTCTATTTACGACGGGTTAATCTCAGAGTCGCTGGTGGGCTACACTACAGCATTTCTGGAACGTGTAATGGTTTATGAAGCTGCTAAGCAGTGCAACAACAAGACCATTCTGCTTATTGATGAGAGTTGGCAGTCACGGCTCGAGACGGCCATTAACTTTGACAGGGACGTTCGTCAGAATGTGCGACAGTACTTGTCACAAATCGCTTCTGAAGACGTTTCCAAGCAGTACCTGATTAAATTCCTGAACATTACGTTCGTTGGTGCGCTGAAGACTTCCACCGACATCGGCGTGAACGAGGTGTTTACTCGGCTTGTATCTCAGCTGCCGCCAGAGATCATCAACACCAGGGAAGCGAGCGACATACAGCTGTTGAAGCAGCGGCTGTTCCACGCGAAGGCCAATCTGCGAGAATCCGCGGCTAAGGCGCTTGGCGCAGTCGCTACTGCCCCAGGTTTTGACCCAACCACGCTGCTGGAAGAGCTAGCGCCAGCAACCGAGGGCGTTGACACGAAAACGTTTGGAAAGACTCTCGGATCCGCACACATTATCTCGCGAATGGCATACAGAGGTCGTCCGGTGGAGCTCAAGGTTCTCGAGCGGCACATTGCAAGCATTGAGAAGTCGCTGAACTCAACTGATGCTCTGGTGCGAGATGCTGCTGTCGACGCCGTCTCTCAGCTAGCGCTCTTTGGCGTTCTCAAGGGCTTCGACGTTACCGCACTTACGACCAAAGTCACTGAGCTCGCACGGCGGGAGCAGGAGAGAGCTATTTTTGCGCTTGGTGCCTTGGCTGTTAGCTCCCATGGTTCGGTGGACGATATTCTGGCCCTCGCAACCTCTAAGCGGATTGATTTCATGTTTTCAAGTGGTGAGGCTTTGGCCCTAGCTGCTGCAGGCTGGTCTTCGACTTTTGTTGACCGTGTGCTGGATATCCACGGTATTCAAGGCCACATTCCTGAAGTCCCATCCGAGGACGTCCTTTCGCAAGCCCTAGACAAGGTAATCACGAGCTGCAGATCTGCTATCCCTGTTCTGCGAAAGTTCTCTTGTGTCTGGCTGTTGAGTTTGACGCAGTATTGCGGCCACTTGAAGCCTTTCAAAGAACGGCTCGAAATTGTTCATGTGAGCTTCATGCGGTTCCTGGCTGACCGAGACGACTTTGTCCAAGAATCTGCCTCAAGAGGACTTGGAATGGTGTACGACATGGGCGACGACAACTTGAAGAATACACTCGTCAAGGGCCTGGTCTCCTCATTCACCTCAGAGTCCAAGTACGGAGTCAACGCTGGTACTGTCTCTGCTGACACCGAGCTGTTTGAGCCGGGTGTGCTCAACACAGGCGAAGGATCTGTCTCCACATACAAGGATATCTTGAACCTTGCGTCAGAAGTTGGAGATCCCGGTCTGGTGTACAAATTTATGGCAATGTCTGCGCACTCAGCATTGTGGGCCTCCCGGAAGGGTGCTGCGTTTGGTCTAGGCAGTGTCTTGTCCAAGGCCAACCTTGATGAGATCTTTGCGAACAATCAGCGACTGTCCAAGAGCCTGATTCCCAAGCTGTACAGGTACCGGTTTGATCCGAACAGTTCTGTGCGATTGTCAATGCGAAACATTTGGGACTCTCTAATCAAAGACAAGTCGGCGACCATTGTCAATCATTTTGGCGATATTTTGAATGAGCTGATGAAAAGCATGGGCGACCGAGAATGGCGTGTGCGGCAGGCCAGTGCGTCTGCGTTGTCAGAGTTGCTGCAGGGCAGACCCGTCGAGCTGTATCAGGAGCGGCTCGAGGAGATCTGGACAATGTCATTCCGAGTTGTGGACGACATTAAGGATAGTGTTCGAACCGCAGGTACCGAGCTCACGCGAGGGCTGGCTGTGTCGCTCGTCCGGTACGTGGATGTCGAATCAGGTGCCTCGCAAAAGAAAGCGTCGGAGATTCTTGAGCAATTAGTGCCGTTCTTGACTGGGCACTACGGACTTCAATCAGACTCCAATGACGTCCAATCTTTTGCCCTCGAGACACTACTCCAGCTGTGCAAGAAGAGCGGAAAGGCATTGAAACCGTACCTGGCGAGTCTGATTGAAGAGTTTCTGGATCTTTTGAGTACACTCGAGCCCCAGGCCATGAACTACCTGGCGCTGAATGCGGACAAGTACGGCTTGACGCATGATGCCATTGACGCGTCCAGAATGGCCAGCCTGCGGAGTTCGCCAATGATGGACGCGATAGAGACCATGATAGACGCCCTGGACGATGAGACACTGAAGGAACTGATACCCAAGTTGAGTAATGTCATTAAAAGGTCGGTTGGTCTCCCTTCCAAATTGGGCGCAAGCAGGGTCTTGGTCATTCTCACTGTGAGAAAACTGCAGCAGCTGGAGCCATATGCCGGCACCCTGCTGGCAGCGGCGCGCTCGCAGCTGTTAAACATCAACGAGACCGTATCTCAGTCATATGCCGTGTCTGCAGGGTACCTGTGCCGCATCTGCAACGTGGAGGCTGTGCTGGCTTACGAGCGATATCTGGAGAAGCTCTATTTTGAGACTGAGGGTGACCGACCGCGGGTGGTGGCTGGCGTAGGCGTAAGCGCAGTGTCTAAGCATGCCGGCGACAAGTTTGACTCGCTGGCCTCGGCATTCCTGCCGTTCATTTTTGTGGCGATGCACGATGAGGCCGTCAAGAGCTTCGAAACCACATGGACTGACAACACGGGTGGGTCCGGAGCCATCAAACTACACATTTCCGAGATTTCCCGCCTGGTGAGCAAGCACCTGGGCAGCCAGCAATGGAGTACTCGTCAGGTGTGCGCTACGGCTATGGCGGCGGCGACCGAGGCCGTGGACCCCGCGAACTTGGACGGACGGGATGAGCTTTTCGCTGTGCTGATGAATGCCTGTTCAGGTAAGTCATGGGCTGGCAAGGAAAAAGTTCTGGAGGCACTCGTTTCGCTTAGCGTGCGGAGTAAGGCCTGGCTCGTGCAGAATGACCAGCTTTATCGAAAGATTAGGGATTTTCTACTGGTCGAGGTCAGACGGCGCAACCGGGAATACCAGGTTGAGGCGATTTCTCACTGTGCAACTTTCTTGCATGCATTCGGCGTCGAAGATATGTATGGGGAAGTCTTTGACCAGGCCACCCGATATTTGGAGTCCGATGATGACGAGGAAGAGGTGAAGGAAGATACACGGAATAAAGTGTTGTTGAGCGTCGCCAAGGCGTACTCCGAAAAGGCTAGTGACGCCGTTTTAGAACGAGTGTGTGGATTTCTGAAGAAGGCATTAAGCGGCAGTCACGTGCCTTGGAAAACCGAACAAGCCGGGTTGGAGGGGTTTGAAAGTGTGCTAAACGAATTGAAGGCACGTGACCGCGCGCCAACCCACAGCCTAGGATTGGTGTGGGACCAAATACTCTCCACATGCGCAAGGGACTATAACCACGAGAAAATACGGATGGAGTCCGCACGGGTGGGCGGCTTGCTGTGGGAGGTTACGCAAGAGCCGCTTATCGCGCAGAGCCTTGAGCAACTGGTTGCCACTGAAAAGTCAACGGTCGTGCTTGCGGAGCTGCATCGCATACTCAATAGGCACTGGCAGAGATGAAATGCAGGACGTGCATAAAAAGAAAATTATCGGCGCTTCTTACAGCGTTTGATGGGTTTCCTTTTTTATCACGGCTGACGTCTTGTGGGCCATGACGGGCTTGTTTACCAAGAGCCGTGGGCCGTATGGGATTCTACGGCAAAGACGTAAATACCATGTCTCATCCGTTCTTTTCACTGTATTCTCTAACTCCATAATGTACAATCCAATGCCAGTGAGCAACCCTCCCGTACCTGGTATACCCGTGATGGGAGCTGGCCACCGGGTTGACAAGCGATCATGTGCTCAATACTTTATGAAGAAAGGCCGAGCTCCTCCGCCATTGAACATGAAGGAAGAGTTCCTTCCACAGCCATTTCTCAGTCCGACAAATCAGAAATGGGACAAGCTGATTCACAACCTGGCTCTGTTCAGAAAGGATATCGACCGGCTTCCTCCAACGCCATTGACGCCCATTACGCCCAGTCTAACCGACGACAAGGGCATGTTTATGAACCCAATGCCAAACTTCTACAACTACAGCAACGCCAGCACCGACACGGTTTTCTCCGTCAACTTTAAGCATAATCTCGAGAACCTGTCCCTCAACGGTAGCCGGACCGACATCAGCGAACCAGAGTATTACGAGCAGACCGACTACTCTGAACACGACAATAGCATATCCTCTGACCAGTGGGTCGATGACAAGGACCAGATTTTCTCTGAGCAGTTGGTCCTTAGCGAGCACGATCTGATCCAGTACCGACATCTGCTCAACAGACGACTGCAGAGCGTATCCAAGTTTGGTTACCGAAGCCAGGAGGACAGCAGTAAGCTTGATTCGGACTTTCTGGTCAACAAGATGCTCACACAGACTGCGGACGTGCGGGAGGTCCAGGAGGTATATTACTGCGAGAATGGTTGCATGGCCTTCACTGGCGCTCACACTGATCTTACGGCGTGTTTGTTTTGCGACAAGCGGAAATCGTCTCAGGTCTTTTACAGTGTGATCTCTCTACGAACTTTCCTGTCGTCGCTGTACTCTAAACCGCATGTTGCGGCCATGATGAAGGGCCAGCGGGCAGCCGCGTACAGCCAGCTGAGCGACGTGTGGGACGGAAAGTTGATTCAGACGCTGCGGCAGCGTAAGATTGCATCCCGACACTCCACCAAGGGCATGCTGGAAGCTGACTTTCTGTACTTCCAGGATAGCCGAGATGTGTGTGTGGGCATTACTATCGACGAGGTGGATTTGGCCATCTCCAAGAGGGCCATGAAACGAGTGGTATACCCGGTGGTTGCTACTATTTACAACCTCGACGCCGAGCTGCGAACTCAGGAATCATACCAGGTGACGCTGACAGTGCTGCCCTGCGAGCCAAAGAACATGGACTCGTTTCTGACGCCGGTGCTGGACGACTTCGCCGAGCTTGGCGTCGGCGTGACGGCGTTTGATGCTGCCGACCGGGAGCGGTTCCTGATGCGAGCTCATCTGTGCTTCGTCATGGGCAGCGCCGTGTCCCAGTACCGGGTGATGGGTCTGGACGAGGCTGATCCTTCGCTGCCGTGCAAGACGTGCTTCATTCAATCTTCCTCACTCAACGATGAGACCTGCGGCGTCCTCAACTTCCCCACCACACCACCCTTTGTGCGGACGGGCGAGTCCTACAATGAGTTCAAGCAGAGCGTGATTGGCCTCAGCCAGGAGGAATGCCACCAGCGAATGCGAATGATGGGTATGAAGAACTTTGCTCAGATCGCCGACATGGGCTCTATCGTGATGCCTTACTCGTTCCCGCCAGACATCAACAAGTTCATCCATCAGGACGTGTTCCAGGTCTTCCTCGACTTGCTCTTCACCAGCTCATACAACAAGATTTCCTCGCCGTACGAGCTCGACAAGACGCGAAGGACCACAGTGGAGCGGTGGATCGACAGCTTCTCCAAGCGATTCCCAACCTCGTTCGGAGCTAAGTTGCCATCGAACTTTGCCAAAAACACAAGGTCGCTGACCCCAGAACAGCGAAAGCTGCTGCTGTCGCTGCTGCCAATGACTTTCAACGATTTGGTGGGCATTGTCGACCCGCGGTTCGCTCACCTGCTCTCCGGCCTCGAAGACATCAACAACTTCCTCACCACCTCTAAAGCATTCTACTCCCTCGAGACCATCACCAAGTTCGAGCAGTTCGTCACCAACTGGATGTGGGAGTACCAGACTCTAATGTTTAATAACGACATGACCAAGCTCAACTACATGATTCCACAGATCCACGAGATGACGCATGTGGCAGAGTTCTTCCGCCAGTGCGGCCCACTCTTCCGTCTCGGCTCGGAAGCTATCGAGAACTTTGGCAGCAATGCCCGGCGAAGACTTCAGAAAACGCGGTTTGTGCTAAGATCTCTCGACAAGCTCAACATTGAGGACTTCAAGGTTCAGTGTATTCAGATGCGACTCGCCTTCCACCAGCAGACCGGCCTCGACAACCAGCAAATACCCTATCTCTGCGAAGAGGTGCCGCTGGAGCAGATCCCGCAGGAGACGTGGCGTGCCATCAGTTCCTTCCTCGTCAAGGAGCTCGCTCTCAAGGTCAGAAAGGTCAAGTTTGAGGAACACGAGATCAAACTCACGCAGTTCCTCACCTACGAGATGCACGATAGAGGCAAAATCACCGTCAAGCCAGGTCGACCAGGATTTGAACTGGTCTGCGCGAGATACGAGGACGACGAGCAGCGAACACAATACGGCAAGTGTCTCGCTTTCTTCAGGGTCACCTACGAAATGCACACCATAGACATTGCTGTCATCAACAAGCTGCCGTCCATGAGCCTTAACTCCTCCTCGCATTACGTCTTGGAAAACTATCCCACGCGACCCAGGTCAGCTATCCGACTGTCATCCATCAAGCAACAGGTCGGAATTCTGAAGCGAGCGCTGGACAACGGCAGAACTCTGCCGACGGCCATTGTGGATCCTTCCGAGCCTTATTCAAAGTTTTTCATGTAACATACTAATCAAAATAATGACTTACGCTTCCCACTGCAATTCCCTTGTCTCTAAATCTAGATCTCTTAGTCCCTTACTACCCCACACCTTGCGTTTCATTTCTTTTCTCATGTGCAATTATTTTTAGTACCGCGTGCTTGCTTTTCTGGCGTTTGCTTTTCTGGCGTGCCCACTGAGAACATGGGCTTGTCCCGTTTAGTCAGGCATTCAAATAGATGGGCAGACAACAGCAAGGGCATAATCAGGCAGCCACAGAGTATCTACAGCCATTGCGTCTCTAGCCTTGCTGGCGGGCACGACGTTTGCGTGGTGTTTGCGTGATGTCAAGCGCGGCGAGGTGGGCTGACTGTGGGTTTCGCAATAACTGGGCCCACGCCCATCAGTGGACGTCCCACTAACACAGATAAAAGCCTCGCTGCAGCGGTCCTGCGCTGGTAGCCCCAAAGGGGAATACAATGGATCCCTATTGCAGACGAACATTGCCGTGTGCCTGCAGGGCACGAGGGCACTGCTGAAAGTCCGATAATGCACCTAACACAACCAATTCTCTCACGTGCAGCCATTGATGCCTTATGCCGGAGGACAATGCCTCACATCTCTCTGCAGCGGCCTGCAGGCTCAACTAGCTGACCTATACGCGTACCGGGCCGGTACCATCAGGCATGTGAACTGTTCTGAGCCAACGACAGCAGCAGCCAAATTTATCTGATGTTAATATTGCAATTCATCTCTCTTGATCACCTCTATATGCCATGTCTTCGCCAAGGCACGGTTACCGGTTTCGGCGCCATGTGGGTCCGACTGCCATCCTACGGCTATCATCGACGGCAACCGCAGCATTTGAAACTAAAAAAGTTTATTGCTTATCGCCCCTGGTTCTTCTGCCTACTTTTTTCGTGTTGCCCTGGGAACGAAGATAGTGCTATGTTAGCGTGTCGGTGATGTATAATACTCACCTTGGTTTGGTGCTGACGGGGTTGGTGCCACTGGGTGTGGGCAGCCGCAGTGCGAAATCAATCACTCTTCCGTTGAGCTCTTTGCCTTTCAGTGCCAGTTCTGCGCTTCCTGCATCCTATTATTAGCTCAGCATGGGCCTTGTTACTCACCTTGACATTTTCAAATTCGACAGTCGCAGCCCCTACGTCAGGCCGCAGCGCCACCGATGATACCTTGCCGTATTTGCCAAAGAGCTCGCGCAGCACCAAATCGTTCACAGTATCTGACAGGTTGGTGACGATGAGGGTACTTTCGTTGATTTCAATATTCCTTCTTAGGGCCTCTCTTGGCTTCGAAATGGAAACATGCAATAATTTCCCCTGGACTTTGGTCTTATCCAGTTTGAGGGAGCTTTCGGCATGGCCGGCTGCAGAAAACGTGATAAAGGCGAAACCGTTGTGCGGGTTGTCGCCAGACTTCGCTCTTGGCAGCTTAACGTGCTCAACTTGGCCAAACTCAGCAAACATGTCGCGCAGCTTAGCTTCGTCCAACGAAAAATCAATTCCCTTGACGAAAATCTCCCTGCCTTCTTCTGCCGCGGAGGAAACTCGTTCCTGCTTTTTGGTGGGGTCTGAAACCTTCACTGTCAGGGTCGATCCATTTTGCTTTGAGCCGTCCAACTGACTTTGAGCCTCAGCCGCAGCTTCCGAGCTCGCAAACTGCACATAGCAGAAACGTCGCTGTTTGTCGAACTTCAGTGAGGGAAGCCGGATACTCAGCACATGGCCATAAGCTGAAAACAGGGTTCTGAGGTCCTCTTCAGTCGTGGATGGAGCAAAATTTGTGACCCAGAGTGTGGTTCCTTCGCCAGAGCTCACACGGACCGTGGTCTCATCAATAATTTTCTGATCTTTCGTCAGAGCTGACAGAGCGTCCACATGCGATGAGAACTCCACAGTGAAAAAGTCATCGAACTTTTGAAACGATTTAATTTCCCCACAGTCCTTAAATAGGTCTCTCAGCTGGGCCTCGGTGACAGCGCCGTGAACAATCACGCTGCTGTGCTCCCGGTCGCGACTCGGCTGGTGTTTGGCCTTCTTTGCTGGCTTCTCCTCATCTTCAGCTTTCCTTTTCTTGTTTTCTTCAACGGCTTCTATATCTCGCTGCTGGCGAAGTTCTTGTTCCTGCTGCTCAAGTTCTCGCTGCTCCTTCTGGAAACGCTGCATCTGAACAGTCTTCAGCTTCAGACGGCAGTCTAGCAACTCCGTCTGGGCCTGGTGTCCTTGATGTCGAACCTTGACGAAGCGCTCGCATGCAAACACCACCAGCTCAGGGTTGTCGATACTTCCCAACCGCTTCAGGGCATTTTGATACACGAGCCCAGCACAGCAGTGCAGCTCAGCCCACTTGAACACTTCCAGCCATACACCCGCGTCGTTGCCAGAGTAACTTTTCAGCGAATCTGTCACCAAACGCTGAAGGTTTTTCCAGTCCAGCTTGCGCAAGACTGCAATGGCGACAAGCTCGAGCTCGTAGCTATACTGCTTGCTGACTTTGTAGTCGCCTTGAAGAATCTTCTGAATCTCGCTCGTGGGATCAATCAAATCCGTTCGAGCGATATACGCGCCAAAGATCTTGACCCACTCATCGTACTTTTCTGGCCCGAAAAACCCCGTGGCGGTCACCATCTTCATGTGCTGGTCAAGCTCCTCCTTGGTCTTGAGAATCCTGATGTAGTGAGCATGAAGGGAGCCCGACCAGGGACACGTCTTGACTGCTCGAAGAGCCACGCCGTTTGCTCTAGCAGGCTCCTGCGACAAGGTGAGAATGTAGTCGTCCCAGATCTCGGGAATAGTAGGATGAACCTCTAGTGCTCTCTCGTACAGCGTCCGGAGATAAGCAAACTTTGTGTACTTGCTGGATCTGTTCCTCTCCCAGTCAATGTATTGCGCAAAGTTTTGCACAGACGGATCCTGCTTGATGGCGTTCTCCCACTTGTCCCTGTAAGAAAGAGCATTCTCAGCGGTATCTTTTATCCAACTGGCCTTTGACATTATCTCTTCGTATTTTTTGTTGTAGTTTTCCGTAATGTGGGTCGACAGGTCGTTGAATGTCTGCTCAATCTCAGCGTGAGGGATCTTCAGTCTCTCAAAGTACGCTTCCTTCACCTGCAACGGCGTAGCGCACTGATAGTCCATGTAGTCCATGTACAGGCTCCAGATCCGATGGCTGTAAGGAATGTTGTACTGAAATTCTTCCAATGCCTCTTCAAAGAGGTGCATTTGGCCCTCATCCTCGGCCAGAAGGTGCTCCAGGTACGGCACCCAGGTGTCAATTGACGGATTGTTGTTGGCTCCCATCCACAGAATGTCACCAATGCCGTCACCGGTTTCCGAGTCCTCGGCCTGTTGTATCAGCTTTAGCCATAGATCCTTCGGGACGGTGATGTATTCAGCCATTTCCAGGACAGCCAGCTTAACATCCTCGGGGCTCTTGTGCTGCTCAAGGTATTCCCGCCAGCATTCGACGTCGTACGGCCGACTGACAAGCGATGACATGACGCGAAATCAACGCGCGGCAATTCGCGTCTCACCTCATCGCGCTCTGAACCACTGATCTGGTGATATTGAGATCCAACGTCAATGACTCGACCGTATGGGCTCAGTACATAAACTGAAATTTAACGCAGCCAAAATAACTGTGTTGGATCCTTCAATAAGCACAAGTCGCCCACATCAGAGCGGACAAATTTGACGGTTCAGCCTCCAGCTGATAACGAGGTGTTCACCATGACAGTTGAAAGCATCAATACCTTCATATATCGCGATCAGCGCTGATCAAGACAACGAGCTTCAGGCTTACAATCCACTTAAAGTGAAGCTGAACGTGTTTGAGCACCGTTAGGCCAGCTCTCAGTGAGTCGACACAGCGAAAGCTCTCCCTCAGTGCCATAATGAGCCCAAACAACTCGAAACCGACAAGTTTCTCGCTGTGAGTTGCCTGGTATGCTGTGATCTCGCACTCCCTGTGCAACGTGGTCGCTGTTCCAGCGTATAAACAATAACATACCGCTATCTAGGGTACCGGCATGTTGATTGGCTTCTCAATACTCGATTCTGGCCACTCTCTCGCAAATTTCAATCCATCTTCCAGCTACCGGGATGTTGTCAAGCCGGTAGATAGGATGTTTGGGAAATTGAGAGGGGATTATAAGGACATACAACGGGGCCATGTTGTGGTGTTTCTTTTTCCAGGATTCAAGCTAATGTTCAACCGTGACTAGTACACTTGAACGCGAAAGCACGCCCTTCGGCTGCATGTGTACGTTCAATGCGTACTGTTGGCCTTATCGCGAATCCCTTATCGGACCAGCCGTGCACTCTGCGGCTTAAACCTTATTTTTAAAGCTGCGGTACCTAACCTTGTGATTCTCAAAACAGGGCATCGCAATGCGAGACGCCGGCGAAATCATGCCGCCAGAGGTTTGGCTGAAAATCATCGATTACCTGAAGGTTCAGGACTTGGCGCGTCTGTCGAGAGTATGCCGGTTCACGCAGGCGCTAATTGAGCCCGGCATCAAGGTGGAGATTTGGGATAGGCAGGAACCCGATGGAACGGAAGGACTCGATATATCCGTCAAGTACAAATCGTGGAAATCTGAAACTATATCGTGGGATTGGAATGGCACTAAAGAGAGTGCATCCTTATATGATGAGGCATTACGACTTGCTCATACTGTACGACTCAATCTGTGCAGATACCCTACTGTGCTCGTTGAAAGGCTATTAGCGCCGGAGGCTCCAGTCATGATGGAGAAGGTTAAAGATATTCTTGTCATCGCCAAGGATGGAGGAGAGGATGCAGAGCATGTTCTGACGAGGTTGCACAAGCTCTATCCCAACACTGATACCAGCGTTGAGTACCATCCTTGTGAGCATCACAAGTTTCCATTCACAATTCGATCAAATGTGAAGAAGTTGGTGATTGTTTTCGGCAAAGAAATGAGATCAGGAGACGAGAATGACTGGCTATTGACTCGTGACGATGGATTGAAGGTAGTTGATTTTACCCGGCTCATTCAAGTTGATGCAAATAACAGCGTGGAAATCTTATGCTTCAAGGACACACTCAAGTTAGGATACAAGTGGGACTTTGACTACATTCCAATTGTCAGCTTCGTGAGCAAGTTCCCAAAGCTCAGCTTCCTCACAACTACAGAGTACTTGAATTCCAACATGTACCTTGTCAAGTTGGCGCACCCGCACATTCAATATCGAACTGATTACGGTGACGGAAACACCGACGTCGAAAGCACCGGCACGGCACTAGCCGACCTGTCTCAATGTTCCTCTGCCAATTTGAAGGACCCTGTCGATGATGAGAGCCTCTATAGGAACAGCGCTGACATACTCCTAGATGTGGAAGACGAACTCTGGTGAGAGTGACTAGCTCAATGTGGAACCGAAAGTAGCTAGTAAGTAGGTAGCTACGAGAAGATACAAGAATAGGTAGTGTTCAGTGCTCGCATATTGAGAATGGTTCAAAGACATTCGAGTCCTCCCGTTCTCTGCTAGACCTGACGCCTGAGCTCTCTTCTGACTTCTTTCGCCTCATCTAACGTTATGAAACCGCTGGTCTGGCTGGCAATCTCTTCATAGAGCTCTCGTGGAAGCTTGGTGGCGACTTCGTTGTCCAAGTTTTGGTCGAGCCAGTACGTACTCTCTCTGCTGTGGAACAATATCAGAGCCAAGCACTTGTTTCTCTGGGTCACACAAGAAGAAACACAGAATTTTACGGTGGCCTGGCTTGGTAGGGTCTGCCAGCTCGAACCAATCCACGTGGTGTTGCATGTTGTTTGGAAAGACAACCATCTTGTTTGTCGTACGGCTCGTAGCGGTGAAATGCGTCTAGCAATACTGTGAAAGCCAGGGTGGACGTGGTGTTTTCAACGTCGTAGTAGTAGATGGCTGTGGCAACGATGCTTTCGAAGGTAGTACCTTCGTAGTGCCACGAACCTCCCTCATACTTTGGGTTTTCTGAAGTCAGGTGGATGTTGGTTTGGGTTTTCTGAAGTCAGGTGGATGTTGGCCAGCTTGACAATCACCCTGACATTACCTTGAGGGTAAACGCGGTGGACTGAGGCTCGCTGTACTCGATCTTCGTATTCCTGCTTGTACCAGTAGCCTCGCTGTTCGACTCTAGAGTACTTCCCCTGCGCCCTGGCGAGCGACTGTTCGATCTCCGGCACGTACCCAGCGAAAATATCTGCAATAGGCTGATACAGAGCCTTATGATGGAGGTTGATGTACGACGTGAACTGCTTCAGCCGCTGGAACCTGGACGGGGTGTAGATGGAGAATCAGTGTCTAGGCTTGGTTTAAATTTAAGATCCTCAATCTTCCATTCACCATCATAGACCCGAGTCTTTCCATGAGTCACGAGGTAAAGTGAGGGTGGACGAGATCAAGCACCTGAGTAGTGCCTGGATGTCAGTCTTTCTCATCCTCGGGTACATTGTCAACTTTAACGCTTCCTGCTTGAACTTTGTCTGCTCTTCAGAAACGGCATTCTGGCCGACAAAGCTAGTCTCCCTCAGTCCTGGCGCCATTTCTTACCGTTATCTGTTTATCCGGATGTTGTTCACCGTATAGGGGCATAACATGTCATGGAATTTCACGTCGAGGTATATATGAGACTGCTATGATGGCCATTGAGTCTTCAGCACGCTCACATACCATGCGTGTATTGTATGTCCTCGCACATGTGCTCTGTAACTGATTACATCATATTGCTATCATGTTAAAAGTTGGGTTACAAGTCTGAATGGTGCAGCCGCACCGTTTCTGGTGATGCTGGGTTAGGTCTGGGTTGGGCGTTGATTGACGATAAAAAAAATTCCTGAGGAACAGACCGAATAGACGCGACAGACAGCGTAAAGAAGATGGACGCGACCAACTATTTAATGTCCTTTGGATGGACGCAGGGCGAGGCTCTGAAGCACGGCGGCATCAAGAAGCCGATTCTGGTGAAGCACAAGAAGGACACAAAGGGTCTAGGACACGACGCTGATGCACAGGAAGCTTGGTGGGAGCGGGTATTTGACGGCCAGCTGAAGAGCCTAGAGGTGAATACAGAGGGCAACGGTGTCTCTTTTGACCAGAAGGAGGTAAAGGTCAGTGGAGTCAGCAAAAACGTTTCCCCATTATACAGGATGTTTATCTATGGAGGGCTATTGAACGGCGATAAGATGGAGTCAGCTAAGGACTCCACTTCAGATTCAAGTTCAAGCAAGAAATCAAAAAAGTCCAAGAGCAAATTATCGAGCAAGGACAGCAAATCGAGCAAGTCCTCCAAATCAAGCAAAACTAAGGAACGAACCAAGGCAAAAGACTCCGACAAGGTGTCAAAATCCACAAAAGACAAGAAAGACAGCAAATCGAAATCAGGGACGAGTAAACCGGACGCTGAGGCTTGGATTCGACAATTCTACGCTGAGTCCGTCTCGGCGTGAGCATAGCATATTTATTACTAACAGTAGAGCATTTGCATGTACTAACAGGAATACCTGAAGCACATTCTTCTAAGTGGCGCTTCGCCTGCACAAATGAACGTAATAGCCAACTCGTGTGAGTCTTAAAGCGGCAAACTCTAACTATGGGTTAACCGTTGGTATGAATATTATTTCGATCTGCAGCTACCAGGGTAGCGCATCACCGGAAATGCATCACGTGACTGCCTAATCGACCCAAATGTAAACACCCCCTAAGCACAAGCCCGAGCCATGGCAGTAGTGGTGCTAGGCCAGTCGTATTCTGCGACGGCTCTAGCTGCTGCTGCAATTGTGTTTATCTCGCTGACCTATGTGTTTGGCCAGATTTTGTCACGGATCCTCAGCAGTGTCATCAGCATCGGCGTGGGCTGCGGGGTAATGGTTCTTGCCTATGTTGTTGGAATCTTTTACCTGAACAACGACGATGAGGACCTTGCCAGCGCTCGGAAGCGACAGCCGCTTGCCGACTATGATTCATTTGCATTTTTGAAGGAGGGGAAGTGGGGTAGCGAGCTCAGAGCCATGTCCAGCGATAAGCCGCTACCGTTCACGATCTTTCCCCAGTCGTTTGTCCTATCGGACGGCGTCGACGTCATGATTGAGTACATTCTTCGAGATTTCGTTTTGGAGTGGTATCGAAAGTTCACCAGCGATACACTGTTTCCTGCTCATATTGACAATACGATTCGCTACAGCGTCCAGGAGCTTGGATCGCGAGTGAAGACCGTGGACTGGAGCGAGTTCCTGGTTAGGAAGGTGATGCCCGTGTTTACCGAGCATTTTGAGCAGTTTGTGGCGGCCGACACGCTTGTCAGGCAGAACTCTTTGCGCCATGTCACTGAATCCCAGGAGCTGGATTACGCCATTGCCTCGGCATACAACCGGGGTAAACTCCACGAAGCCGTCTCACTCAAAAGCTATCAGCACGAAGGGTACCGTAAGAAATGGCTGCGGAACAAGGTTGAAAAGTTCCTGCCCCATGTGCTGGTCGCGAACGAGCAGAAGGCCCGCGTGGTCTCGGCGCTCGTCAAAGATATTGTCTCTTCGTCCATTCTGTTTCCCATCACAACTATGCTGTCTGAGCCGGACTTCTGGAATCAGCTGGTGACAAAGGTCGGTGGGGGACAGATCCAGGACCAGGCGCGAGTTCTGAAGCTGCGGGAAGCGCTAGATGAGCACACGCGAGCCTCACCGTTACCCAAGCCGCTGTTTAGAGAGACCAAGCCGCTAAAGCTGAGCCCGAAAGCTGACAAGCTCGAGTACGAGCGTTTCATCAACGAGATTTATCGGTGTCGGTCGCTGCCCGAGGCCAGGCAGACCAGATACTATATCTCTGTTCAGCTTAAGCGGACGATGAAAGAAGGCAGCAATCCTGTCTATGCTGAGAGACTGCGAAACGCAAAGGCTGCAATTGAGCGACAGATCAGCAGACTTGCAGGCACCACTGTTCCCAGCAGCGATCACAGCCGCAATAGCTCTCTTGACGGCCCGATCAAAGACCCGCGAGAGGACTACACGCTGCAACAGATTTTGAACGACCCGCAATGCTCGCTCTACTTTATGGAGTTTATGGACCAGCGACGACGGACGATGCTGCTGCAGTTTTGGCTCACCGTCAACAGCCTGCGAGACCCCCTGATCGAGGACGAGGAGCAGGCGGACCCGCTCGGCGGCATTCCACTCCCTCCGACGCCGCCGCGGCGGGTGCGGTCAACAACGGGGCTGTTCAACAACAAGGACGACATTGTGCAGATTTACGACATTTACTTCAGGACCAAAAACATGATTGACGCCAGCCAGGAAACAGTTCAGGCAATCACGGACTTTGCCACCCAGCTGGATCCCACCATAGAACAGTATACGCTGGCATGCAAGGCCCTGCTCCGTGCGCAGCAGGCCGTGTATAACCGGATCGAAGCCCGGGACCTTGCCAAGTTCAAGAAATCGGACCTCTTTCTGAAGTTTCTGGCCTCCAGCGGCAAGCCCGCCGATACCAAGCAGTTGGTCCAGTCTACCATTGACGAACTACAGCTAGATGCTGTGGACTACTACATGGATGACTACTCCCGGCCCGCGTCGCCTGCGCCGCCACAGGAGGAGACTGATATCGCGGCGGTGGAAAAAGCATTCAACACTATCATGCGGTCGCCCACCCCAAAACTCATTGTGCGGCAGCCGCTCAACAGTCTGTTTGACGATCTGCCGAGACTTTTCGAAGCGAGCGATGAGGAAGCCGAGCCGGAGAGCTTTGACTCCAAGGAGCTGCACCTGGCGGCACCCGGCGACCTCGGCCTGACCGAGCAGATTGACCGGCTAAGCGAGGAGATCGAGCGGCTACAGTCCCAGGATAAGGTCTTGGAGAATCTGCTGACCAAGGCAGAGCTGACCAACAACACGAGCGACCTGCGTATTCTGAGGAAATCCCACGCAAGCGTTGTGCGGGAGCTGGAACGGAAGGAGCTGCAGCGACAGCAGTACATAGTCCAGGAGAGCGAGAACAGTCTATACGGGAAGAGCGACATTCAGATCCAATCCTACGCGACCAGCACTGACGAGAGTGGCAAGTACATCCTGTACATTATCGAGGTGCAGCGGCTGTCAGAACAGGGTGATGTCGCTGCAGGGTGGGTTGTTCCTCGACGTTACAGCCAATTTCTGCAGCTGCACCGCCACCTGCGCGAGCTTTTTCCGGAGGTGGCGAAGTTGGAATTCCCGCGGAAGCGAATCATGCTTCAGTTCCAATTCCAGCAGAGCCGGGCAAAGTCGTTTGTGGATGCGCGACGAGTAGCGCTCCAGCGATATTTGAAACAGCTGCTTCGTAACGAGGAAGTTTGCCGGTGCAAGGCGTTTCGACTTTTCTTGTCGTCGGAGAACTTTGCAGTGAACCCACTGCAGTCGCCCAAGCTTGGCAGCAGCACGGCTATCAACGATCTCGACAGCTCCCGGGGGGTTAAGCGAAAGTACGTTGAGAAGGCGGAGGACGTCCAGCCGGACGACGGCTCCGAGCTAATCGATCTTGGCCGGAAGCCGTTTGTGCAGCCGATTTGCGACCTGTTCATCCAGGTCTTTGGCCTGGATAAGGGCAACAACTGGCTGCGTGGGCGGGCGGTCATCGTTGTGCTACAGCAGTTGCTGGGCGGGACCATTGAAAAGAAGATTAAGGACCTGATTGGCGCGATGACCACCGTGCAGAAACTGTCCGATCTGCTTCAAACACTAACAAACATCACTTGGCCTGACGGTAAACAGAAACCTCCAAGCGTGCCCAGGACTACGGCGGAAAAACTCAAGAGCCGGATGCAGGCTAAACAACTAATGCAGACACTGAGTCAGAGCATGTTCTCAGTGGTTATTGGCACCATGAGCTCGCGGTACGCTGCCTCTAACCTGTTCAAAATGTACCAGAACGAGTACCTCAACGCTCACCTCGTCTACACAGTTACAGACCTAATCATCGACGAGCTCTTCCCTGAGGTGGCTGCTGCTTGGTGATGGATCTGCGATGTGACAATGTAATAGTAATGTATAATGTTTTAACGAGCGGCTGACTTCCTAATGTTACGGCAATTCTAGACCAGTGAGGCTGACTCACCCTGCAAAATTGCTCAGTGAGAAATGCATGGAAGCTCCATCAAAGTCCCACAGAGCTTGTCAAGCGGGCTACTGTTGGCTGAAAAAAGGATGGTCTGAAGTCTGATGAGAAACAATTCGCAGGGTAGTAGCCGGCAGGCTACGGGACCGCGAACTCTCCTCGTCATCAATTGCCGAACCGTTGGGCGCGTAGCGATCCATTGCCTAAATGGGAGAGACTGTCTTAGATCATGCAACGAAAACGTTTAGCCGGTGCTTTTTTTGATCTGATAAAATTTTTGCGCGTGTCTTGCCCAGTCGTATTGTTTGTCTCAAGCCGGCAATTTGATCTGATAAAACCGATCGGACCCTAGATTGATAAGTTTTCATGGAAACGATTCAAGTAAGCACTACACTCACATCAAAGCTCTCTCAATGCTAATTTCCAAACAGGTACTCACACGAACGCGCCGGTGTTCTCTCGGATAACGATGATCCCCTATAGCTTCACATGTAGCATGCTGCACCCAAGACTCGCCCAAAAAAGTAAAAAGTACGAGTCAAGCAAGATGCGCCATGGAAATCTATAAAAGCGGGCTTCTCGCCGCCGTACTGATCACAGCATGAGTGAAATTGAGAAGCGGGAAGGCTCCCTAGCTGAGGAGGAAATCATCCAGAAGCCTCTGGGCGTGCGAAAAATCGAGATTGTCTCTCAGCAGTATGGCGCCAAAGGCAAGGTCTTCTTGTTCTTCTCCATGTTCCTGGTGGCCTACGTTTACGGCCTCGACACCTCTATGCGATATGTCTTCCAGGCCACCGCTACCAACTCCTACTCCAGTCACTCTCTACTGTCCACCGTCAACGTCGTGAACGGTATCATTGCGGCTGCCTCGCAGCCGCTTATGGCCCGACTCTCGGACGTGTTCGGCCGACTCGAGCTGCTGCTGATTTCCATCCTCTTCTACTCCCTCGGAACTGTAGTTGAGTCCCAGGCCTACAGCGTGTCGCGATACGCTGGTGGCGCTATTCTCTTTCAGATCGGCTTCACCGGCCTGATGCTGATTCTGCAGCTGATCCTCGCCGACATGTCCTACCTGAACTGGCGTCTGCTATGCTCCTTCATCCCGGCGCTGCCATTCCTGCTCAACACCTGGATTGTCGGCAACGTCACCCAGGCTATTGGCACCAAATGGTCCTGGGGTATCGGCATGTGGGCCATCATCGTTCCCTTCTCTGCCATCCCGCTGATCTTCTGTCTGTGGGACATGAACCGACGGGCCCACAAGACCGGCCAGATGGATCAGTTCAAGGGCGAGCTCACCGAGTTCCAGAAGCTGGGCGCTAAGCAGTTCGCCATCTCCCTGTTCTGGAAGCTGGACATCATTGGTACCTTCCTGGTGTCCGCTGCCCTGACTATGATTCTGATCCCATTCACCCTCGCTGGTGGTGCCAACACCGAGTGGCACAAGGCCAAGGTCCTGGCCCCACTCAGCATTGGTATCGTCATGGTCCCGCTTTACGTCTTCTGGGAGCGATACACCAAATACCCAATCACCCCATTCCACCTGCTTAAGGACAGAGGCGTGTGGGCTGCCCTCATCATCGCTGTCTTCATCAACTTCATCTGGTACATGCAGGGCGATTACATGTATACCGTCTTGGTTGTGGCCGTTAACCAGTCCATCAGCTCCGCTACTCGAATCACTTCGCTCTACTCGTTCGTCTCTGTAATCACCGGTACCGCTGTTGGTTTGCTGGTTACACGACTGCGACGAGTCAAGTGGCTCATTACTTGGGGTACTGTTGTCTGGATCGTGTCCATGGGTATGCTCATTAAGTTCCGAGGTGGTGATGGATCCAAGAGCGGAATCATCGGCGCCCAGTGTTTTTTGGGTTTCGGTGCTGGTTTCTTCACTTATGCCACTCAGGCTTCTATCCAGTCCATCACTAAGCACGAGCACATGGCCGTTATCACTGCTCTCTACCTGGCCAGTTACAATATTGGAACCGGTCTTGGTTCATCCATTTCTGGCGCTATCTGGACCCAGCTCTTGCCAAAGGAGCTGGCCAAGCGACTACCTGCTGATCTGGTCCTCAGTGCTTATGGGGCTCCATTCACTTTCATCGTTGACCACCCATGGGGCACCCCGGACCGAATGGCCGTTGTCGCGGCTTACCAGCACGTGCAAAAGATTCTCATCATCGTGGGTACCGTTCTCTGTGTGCCCTTGATCGCTGTGACCTTGTTCCTGAGGGACAACAAGTTCGAGTCTGTGCAGTCTCTTCCAGACGCCGAGAAGGGCTCCGTCTCTGAGCGAAGCGACTAAGTTCGTTCGCCGAATAATGAATAACGAATGATCTAAAGATCTGTTTATGAGATATGATCACCGAGATTGATCACGATATGATTTTGTACCAAATACCTAGAATAATTAATTTTACCTTCAGCCTAACATGTTAGCTCGAAACCTTATCGTGGCCTCACCTTGTGCGGCTCCTGCATCTTTATCGCATCTCCCATCGCTTTTACGTTCCAACAATGAATCCGTACACAGAGCAAGTGCGAGAGTTTCCGAATACCCTGGGTGAAGATAGCTACCGCTATTCGAGCCTTAATGTCGCCAAAGAAGCGCTCAAGACGGTGCCCAAATTCATGTTTGATCCGATTCTGGCAAACCTAAGCGCCGAGCCTGATCCGCGTCATGGGCTTAAGGTTGTGCTGGTGCCGCCCCCTCGAGTCATACACATATTGCAACAGTTGCAAAACAAAATACTAGCTGCTTCCGGCGCTACGTACATCAAGATGACACATTTCAACCGCTTCCATTTGACGGTCCTTAATGTTGGCGAAAACATGTCGCAGCAGCACTCAAGGCAGTTGGCCGACTCTTACGAGTTTCAGCATGTACAGGATGCGCTCGACAAGGCCATTGACACCGACATCCGTTTGGTCTTCCCCCGACTCAAAATTGACTCAACCTCCGTTACAATCACGTTTCTATCGGACGTCCACAAGAAGGAACTATTTGTGAACATGAGAGAAAAGGTGTATGAGGATTTCAAGGCCAATCTTACCGCCAAGCATCTCACTCTGTCCATACACATTACGCTTGGGCGGTTCGTTGCGGATCCTGGTGCTCACGAAGTGAAGAGACTAATGTCAATTATCGACACCTTGGATTCGAAATTGGAGCAGTTTGAATGGGATGTGGCTGAAGGGCACTTAGAGGTCAGACTTGGCAGAACAACCTATGGCGGTGGCCAGCGTTTGTGTAGATCTGATCCAGATTTGTCCATGGAGGAAGCAGCGTCATCACCTGACGATCGATATGGAACCCCTCCTGACCATGATGATTCTGAAGAGCCTGCCCAGAAGCCTCGATGGGCGTCAAAAGAATGCCCCAGTCAGCCTCCCGTAACCCCAAAGCAGCTCCAAACTCCTAAGCTATCACCAAAGCAACCGGAGACTCAGAATGAATTCACACAATCACTTAAACAGTCTCAGGTATCTCCAAAGTCCACGCTAGGCATAGCGAAAGAATCGCCCGACCAGCCGCCGCGAGAGACACACTCCGAGCCTCAAGAAGTGCCGTCAAGGCCCAACTACAGGCCACGACTTCCTCCTCCTTTGTCGACTCGAGAAGTTGGCGTGGTTAACCGAACGACCACTCGACTGGCTCAGCCACTTCCTGGAATTGCACAGGGTTTCCCTACAGCTGAACACATTGACTACGGACCTCAAAGGTTCCCCAGACTTCAACCACCACACATCCAAACTCAATCAATTCTGCCAGGACAGCGAAGTTTCAACTCAGTCATTCAGCAGCCTGTGGAACAGGCTCCTCAAATTCTCGATCCAGTCACCAAGCCAACTGTTCAGCACTCCCGACCCAATTTTAACCCAGTTATTCAGCCACCCACTCCTCAGTCCAACTTACCAGGACTTGGAAGTTTCGATCCAGTTGTTCAGCATTATCAGCAACCATCACGGTACCATCAGCCCCAGCTTCTGCCCATCCAATATGTCCAGCCTGTCTCCGCTCAAGCCCAGACACTCATGGCTCAGTATAACCATCATCCCTTAGAAAGAAGCCAACTAAGATACCATGAACAACCACCCACATATTTAGGCCAATACGGCCCGCAACCTCAACCTCTACCCATGCATGTATACCTCCAGCCGGCTGCTCTTCCTTTAGGTCAACCTCCACCCCCTCCGCCAACGCTCCAGCGCATTTCTCATATCGGTCCTCCAACACAACTAACTCCGCCTCAGCCTATTGGCCCACCCAGAAGACAGCCCAATGCTTACTATGCCTCCAATGAGACAAACACTCCCGCTTCTCCTGGCAACACTTATTTCACACCTGGGTCGATTGGATCCCCTGGCCATACCAAAGAGTTTTTCAGCGAGTCTACTGTTCGATACGCAAAATTGTTCAATAAATCGAAAAACAGGCCAGAGAGTCCTGGAGAGTCCTGGAGAGTCCTAGAGAGTCAAAGAGATGACTGATATCCTATCTGTTGCGCCACGTACATTCCCAGAACCAACAATACCACGATGTATCCAATATCTCACCAATATCTTGCTTTCACATGGCTAATGTGCTCGTGCTTCAGCACCGATTCAATTCAGATTTGATAGTTTTCATGTGTTGCATATAAAATCGCAGCGGACTCATTGCTCAGTGGTTCATCTGCACTGATAAATAAATTTTAGGGTTAGGGCTAGCCGCACTTTGAAAAATACGAAAAATTTATCTTATCAACTGGAATCAACGCATTCACACACAGAAAAATGGAAGTTGGACGGCCGTCGACGAAAAGCCAGCCCTCGCGAAAAGGCAAGAAGGCGTGGAGAAAAAATGTCGACCTTGACGACGTCACTTCCGGTCTGGAGGCCAGCCGAGAGCTAGAACGAACCTTGGGAACCTCCGACATCCAGACGCAGGCCAGTGATGCTCTTTTCTCCGTTGATACTACTGGTGACGGTGTTTTAGAGTCCAAGAAGGTCCGAGAGAGTAAGAAGCTGAAATCCGACGAGATTCTAGCTCGAAGGAGCGCTTTTCCGGCGCTTAATGCTCCCCATAAGAGGATTGATAAGCCGAAGACTAAGGTGAAGGGCGTTCAAGGTGTTAGCGGGAAGGAGATCAACAGGCTTATGAGAGTGGCTGGAAGAGCCGACGGCGGTGCTAGTCAGGCTACTCTGGAGCACGGTGGTATTATCGGTAATGATCCTGCCTTTGATTTGTGGGACGAGCCGACCGACAAGAAGAAGAAGTTGAATGATTACAAGTTTTTGGAGTCTGAGCGACCTGCTGTCAGTCACGCCGCTTCTATCGCGGCTCCATCCACCCTATCCGAGAAGCCTATTGCTTTGGTTGAGAACAATGATGCTGTCGTTATTCCAGATGCTGGTCGATCATACAATCCTTCCATTGAGGCCTGGAAGGACCTTATTGAGCGTGAGAACGCTAAGGAAGAAGAACGAGAAAAGCAGAGAGAGGTGCTATCAGAGCGCCAGGCACGAGTTGAAGAGTTGATGGAGAATCTGAGCGACAATGAGATTGATGAGCACCACGGTGAAGAGTACAATGAGGAGCAGGATGGTCAGGTTACTCAGCTTTCCGTTAACGATCCCGTCAAACTCAACAAGAAGACGACTACACAGCGAAACAAGAAGAAACGACACCAGGAGCGACTAAAACTGGAGGCCGAGCTGAAGCATTTGAAACAACAAATCAGAGACCTAGAGAGCCTACCGCGGCTGCTCAAGGCTGAGAGGGAGAGATTACTAGCGCATCAAGAGGTTCAGGGACCAAAGAAGAGGAAGCTAAACAGAAAGCTGGGCAAGCATATTCTGAAGGAGGGACCACTGGAGGTCAAGCTGTCGGACGAGCTGTCTGATTGCTTGCGAAGACTCAAACAGGAAGGTAACCTTACTTCTGATAGGTTTAGAAGTCTTCAGCAGCGAGGTTTGATTGAAGTCAGAGTACCAGTTGCCAAGAAACAACGTTACAAACCAAAGGTCACGGAGAAATGGACCTTCAAGGACTTCAAATAGATGATTCTAACTGTATACTCTACACGCTAAATTTCTGTTAATCCAGGATAGTTTTAATGACAATAAATACGCATTGAAGCTAGTAATAAATAATGAGCCGTTTTCCGGTGCCGGTGTGAGATCTCGCTAACGAAAGCCGTACTTTGCTCCCGCCTCCTTCTGGTTCCTTCTACTTTGATTATACATCTCCTCCAGTCTTTCCTTGTTGTCCCTAGCATTAGCCAGTAAGGTTGTGATCTGGTGTTGACCACCTTTGACTGCCTGCACCGGCCGCTTGCTCTCTTCCAGTAGGCCCTGGGCTGCAAGGTCTCGATTGTTTTGGTAAAAGTTGTCCATGCTAAAATCCACGACTTGGAAATCTTCTTTTTGTTTGCGTGACTGCGCTCGAGACTCGAGGCTCACTCCCATAGTCTTGGCCAGTGACCGTATATCTTTTTCATCTGTGGCAGGAGACGGCTTTTCGACCTGTGCCTCACTTGATTCCAATTCTTCTGACCCGCCTCTCTCTAGAATTATGGGCTGATATGACCCTGATAGCCGTTTTGGGCCCGCAGGTTGGCTATTCTCGATGGTGAACAGATTGGGCAGCTTTCGTTTAGGTTTCGTTTGCGTTTCAACAGCTTCCGGTTGTGGTGCAGCTCCCGCTTCGACTTGCTTAGTCTCGGTATCATTTACTGCAGCGCCATTGCCTGATTCGCGCTGCTTTCTCTCTTTCGCTCTCCTTGCCAACACGGCAGCAGAGACAATCTCTTTTCTCGGCGGCTCCTCTACGGCGCTGATGTCCCTGGAGTCCTCAGTAACTATGCTGATAGGCTGGGGATACTTTTCCAGCTCTCCGTCGAAAACATCATTTCTCACACCGGCGCCCAGCGTCCTGGTGCTATGGCTCTTGTTCGGCGTGTTCTTCTTGCGGTTCTTTGGTGGCGGTAGAAACGAGGATATCGACGTTTGCTTCTCGCCGGCGTTTGGCCGGATCTCAACGGGCTCGCTAGGTGTAACCTCTGCGACCGGGTTCAGCGATCCTACAACGATCTTCCTCGGTCCCTTTTCCTTTCCTTTAGTCTCTTTAACGGGCGCGAGCGCGGGCTCATCGTCTGAATCAGACCCATAGTCAACGAGCATTGCGCGTTGGTGAACCGAAGTGAAAGTTCGAGCCACAGCATTCAAATACACACAAAATGGAGAAGCAGCCAGATTACAAGACAAACCCAAACTTGTGAGTATATAATACATACGGTGAAGCGTGGCTTACCGTAGTGGCGGTATAGGATAGATGGGCCTATACAGGTCGGATGATTGGTCAGTGAGGCAGCGAATATTAGGATCGATTTGGCCACGAGTCCAGCCGGAGAGTTTGGTAGCGACGATTTTGAGCGTACATACGGCATACTGTTACGGTAAAATGGCGATGGAAGAACTTTTTCTGCGCCGAACCTCGAGCGAGTGGGGAAAACTCACCTTGACCTAAGAGTTAACCCAAGAGCAAAGGCAACACTTGGACAGCTCACTCAAATCTCCGCTGAAGGTATAAAAGGTACGGTCGACTCTTTGTGGAGAGTATGGTATCTTCTATCGCTACGTGGATCAGCTAGCGGATAAGACCTGGCTTGGTACTTAAGGACGTCTTTGGACAGAAAGTTAGCTCGACCTTCAGCCAAATCAGATGCCAACATCAAACTATTCTCAAAAGCTCAAACTCGCCTGCTCCAGCTCTTTTACGGCAGATGTACCCTCTCCATCCCGGAAAAGGTACTGTGTAGCCAACAATGGGATCCGCTCTGAATAAGGTAGTGCCCGATGGGGAAAGATCGCTTGGCTATATGTCCACACAATGCGGCCTTCGTTATTGGCAGGTGCTCCAAACTCCGAAAGCGAGAGTCACTGGCCTTCCACTGGCTATTACTGGTCACAGATCAAAAATAGCTTCACAATTATCTTGGTGACCTCGGCTTCTCACTGATCCAATCCTGGCTAGACATGCCAGCCTCGTGCCATACGAAACATTGTCAAAGCACGCCCACTAACAAAGCCTTCGCCCGTCGAAATACCAAAACCCTCACAGCTTCACCATGACGCCTGCTGCGCTGCGAGCGCGACAGCCCTACTTTGTCAAAAACATGTTGACTGCAGGCGCGCTGTTTGGCATCGTGGGCGGTATCTACTGGTACAGTCTCAAGAACATTATCGCCGATGACGATGACTTTGCCGACGTGCCGGTGCCGCCTATCTCTCAGGAGAACCTCGAGCTGCTGAAAAAGCAGATGGAGAGTAAGAAGTAGCCGTAAACGCGGACCCAACCAGTGTATAGCTGACCTGAGGTCGGTATTTGTATATAGTTAATCTCACGTTCTCACAACATGCGGCTGATCTCACAGACCACACGACAGCTGTAGACTGTTGGGAAATTGCGCTAAACGTTGCACCCGTATGCTCGTGGCCTCCTACCATGGCAGGTCCAACTGACGCACCTTGTGCATACACAGCGACGATCTCATCACCATTGCACCGGCTCCAGCCTTGTTCGAACGCGATCCTGTCTCTACCCCTTCGTACCTACATGCGCAAAAGCAAATCGTGTTTAATTAGTGCAATATCTACGGCAATCGCTGACACGCTGCAGAACACTGTCACCTTACGGCTCACCGCCCAATATGAATACGAGCTTATTCATTCCACATGAATTAAGTACCCTGCCGCCGCGCCCTTCAGATTGAGTTGTCTCAAACTTTAAGTGGGGCCGCACACCCGTTAGGGCATTTGTCACATCACGCCATATGGCACGCTACGCGTTGACTATAGGTACTGTTAGTTGTATAGGTGTAATTGTCTATTATTATTTCCGTTAGTCACAGATCTTACGCCCCAATCTCATCTTATCTCGCGCATCAACGGGTTCTCCTAATCTCACCCATGTCCATCACTAGACAAAGAAAGCAATGCCAGCCATCGTAGACGCCTTGTACCAGCTTTAAAAGCAGTGTCTTCCCTGGCATGCCGCAGTGCTAACTTCCCACATTAACACTCAATTCTCCCGGGGTAATATGTACCTCGAAGTCACCAATAAACAAGAGTTCCACCAGCTGCTCCGAACCGAGGGACTGACTGTGGTGGAAATCTCAAAGAAATGGTCCTTTCAGAGCAAACGGATGCGTGGAGCCCTCGCCAAGTGTGCAGCAAAGTTCCCCTCAGTCACCTTTCTCGTGATTAGCTCGGAAAAGCTGCCGGAGATCGCCCAGGCGTACGGCGGCTCCTGCA
This sequence comes from Blastobotrys robertii, assembly GCA_030564385.1. Classification (NCBI taxonomy): domain Eukaryota; kingdom Fungi; phylum Ascomycota; class Dipodascomycetes; order Dipodascales; family Trichomonascaceae; genus Blastobotrys; species Blastobotrys robertii. The sequence continues at coordinate 66,124 of JAJLUQ010000039.1, forward strand.
CACCATTCACTACATGCTTTCGGGACGGGACGCGGCTGGCGTCGGTGGCAGGCCACAACCCGAAGGAATTGGAAAAGCTAATAGAATCAAATATTCAAACAGTCTAACTAATGCATCACGCAGCCACCGGCTTGGCTGACAGCAAATCGGTAATCTCCTCTCGTCTTCGCTGCCACTCGTCCACCATGTTGAGTTTTTCTTGAATCTCTGCAATCTCTGCCTCTACAGACATTCGTGCTTCCTTGGTGTTGGTTCGCTCGAACGACCACTCGTCGTTGAACTCGCCCAGGCCCAGCTTCAGCTGCGCAGTGTGGTATTTAAGCAGCGACGGTCGGTGCGAGATTGTAATCAGTGTAATGTCTTTCTTCTTGCAGGTTTCGTAGAGCAGGCCCTCGACGTCAGCACTCACGGCACTGGTGCCCTCGTCAATAACGGCGAACCGTGGCTGCTGGTACAGGATTCGAGCAAACATGACTCGCTGCTTCTCGCCGCCAGAAAACACATCCTTCCACTGCTTCTTAGTCTCCCAGCCACCCTCTCGGGCTGGCAGGTACTCGAGCTTGACCAGCTTGAGTATCTCCATCAGTTGGGCATCGGTTCGGCCAGACTCCAGCATATCGGCGTGCGAGGATGGGTAGATGATTTGATCTCGCAGCGTTCCAGTGCTGAGATAAGGTCTCTGTGGCAGGAAAGTGATGTCGTCGTTTAATGGTCGAGAAACAAGTCCTCGGAACACAGGCCAGAGACCGGCAATGACTCGGGCCACGGAAGACTTGCCGACGCCGTTGGCGCCGGAAATCAGAAGATGCTCGCCAGGGTTAATCTGAATGTCGAGATCCTGCACAATCACCTGGCCGGCGCTGAGATCCTTGCCCAATCCTGGCACCACAATGGGCGTGTGCTCAAGTCGAACACCATTGAATCCGACCTGGACAGTACCCCGGACATCCGCCATACTGTAGTCCTCCACGAGCTGACTACCTGGCTCGTACGCAGATGCATGCACTCGATGCAGGGCGGCAAGTAGCTGGTAAACTCTGGAAGTGTAGCCAGCGAGCTCGGCCAAATCCTTGATGGAATACATCATTCTTCCACCTGCGTCCGCAAGCGACAGCATGAGTCGCCTGTTGGTGATGAAGTCCTTCATTCTATCCCGCTCCCTGGACTCCTGTTTGACTGCGGTTCTGTTGCCGACTGTTCGCTCCTCCCGACCGGAGTTTCCACTCCAGTTAGGCAAGAACACGGGCAAGGAGGCATAGACGTAGCCCAGGGCGGACCACGAGTACTTGAGAATAAAGTCCTCCATCATGTTGTAGGACACCTTGATCCTGTGAATGCCCTGGGTGTGCGCCGTCAGCCGGTTGTATGTCTTTGTCAGAATGGACCGCTCCAAGGAAGTTCCATCGTAGAACGCAATCTCCTCGGCGTTGGTGATGAGCTTGGTGTGTGCGTTTCTGTAGTCGCCCTCTAGCCTAGCCTCGACGGCCGCCATGCGGCCAAACGGCGGAGCGATCTTCTTAAGGAACCACGCGGTGGCGCTGTAGTTGAACAGGATACCGAATAGAGCCAGTGGTCCCAGTCGCTGGATGAGCTGGTACGAGAAAATGACAAAGTCGACGCTAGGTTTGCCCAGGTTGGAGTACAGGGCCGCGGCGGCGTCACAGAATCGAGTAATGTCCGCCGTGATGTACTGGTCAGCGCCCTGCACACCGCCGTCAATATTGTTAAGCTTGTAGTACGCCATCTGGGCGTCGAGATAAATGTCGTGAACGTATCGGATGAGTCTGGTTCTGAACTCGATGGATATCTTTGCCTCCAAGAACTTGATCATGGCATTTGTGTAACTTGCGGGAATGGCCAGCAGCAACCAGTAGGCCAGGCCTCGTGTGAACTCCTTTCCATTAGCGGCAATCAGGTCCCTCACGATCTGTCCGTCGAGCCGGGCGACCACCAGCGACAGGTATGTTCGGGCAGCCAAGAAGAAGGCATGAACGAAGAGTAAGCCGGTGGTCTTGGACTTCAGTCTCGGGACGATAATCGACCAGATGGCGTTGAACTCGCGGAAGAACTGACTGTTAATTCCAGTCTTTCCCTCGGCGGATTTGGTGAGGAAGAGGCGCTTGTGTGCTTCAAAGACAACCTTTCGCGTGGGGTGGATCACAACCTTGGATTGCTTGTCGCCAGAGGGGACGTAAATCTCGTGGGAACCATCGCTGAGGTGAACAGCAGAGTTCTGGCGATGCAACTGTCTACTCTTTGCGTCCTCCTGGCGCTTGGACGAGTAGTACGCTACTGTGGAGCCAGCCGAGGCTAGCGCCATCAGAGCAAGCATCACCGCCAGTCTGTTTGGTGCATTTTTAATGGCCTTCTTTACAGATCGCAGATCCCGACGGGACAGATCAAGCAGAAATGAAGTCAGAATGGCCTCATAATGTGCCAGCGTGGACTGCACCGCCGCCATTATATATCAGTGACAAAGGTGAAAATCAACGTCTGGGGTTCGGCATGTGATTGTCACCTACCGTAGATTCTGCCCGAGGTGCCGTCTCCACTTTCACATGCGCGACCCTGACAGCTGACAATGCTGGGCACCAAACAAAGTTAGAGGGGAGTAATTTGGTGTCGGTTTACTGGCTTCTAAGCTAACAGTACTGTTGGCAGTGCTCACACGAGCTCGGTTATCACATGCTGTCTAGTGTGATACATTGTCTTAGGCGCTGTTCCGAAGACGTTCTGAAGACTCATTGGCTTCATTCCACACGTACTTAATGATGTTCTACAGGAGAAGAGCACTATCGCAAGCAGTCCTAGCTTCCGCATGATTTGGTTGTGGACAGCCTACTCAAAATGACGTCATGACGTTTCTTGTCAAATTCAGCGCGCCATTGAGGAAGCGGCGTCTAGTAAGGCCATTTCGGACGCCGCTTTAGCGCCTCTGACGGATGCAACGGTACAATGCGGGTGCAGACTGCCGGTTATCCTGGGCCCAGACGAATCTGTAAACCGACGGCGCGCAGTACACCTGCACGGCTTGCCTCGCCTCGCTTTCTGCGGCGGGCTTGGCGCCTACAGGCTACAGGGAGCACTGACTGTACAATCTACGCGGAAAGATTCATAAAACCAATACCTTTTATATGCAAATGAATGAAGTTAAAGAGCGTCGTCAAACCGCGGCAGAGTTGGCTGCCGCGTGTCGCCATGTTCCAGTTTCGGCGTCATGCCAACGTTCCCCGTGTGCTGAACCTGCGCGTTGTGATGGAAGTACTCGTCCTCGAGCTCCTCGTCAATGACAAACGGGCTGTATAGGCGGGCGGGAGAGATATCTGGAATGTCAGGCTTGATGGAGGACGCCGTAGAAGCGTTCCTCGTCAGATGTGAAGAGTCACCGTACGGAGCCTCGCTGTAGACGGATCCCGGCGAGGCGGAGTGTGTGCGTAGTGGTGGGGTGTTTCTCATCTGTGGCGGGGGCATGCGGGGAGGCCCTCGCAGCGCGGCGGGGCTCTGGCTTCGCATCGGAGACTGAGGTCGAATCTGTGGAATGGGCTTTGGGTGCACTAGCATTGGACTCTGCGATCGCTGGCCCTGGAACTGGTCAGGGAACCTTGGTGGGGGTCGACCCTGTGGTGGGACGGGCGATGGCTGGTAATAGTCCTGCTGTGCGTGGTGCGCAACGTGTTCAACCTGTTGAACATGCTGGACCTGTGCACCGACAAAACCCTGTGCTGGCTGGAGATAGTCTGGTGACCCTCTACCCAGCTCTGCCTGCGCGTAGTCTGGAATAATTTCCAGATTGTCGTGGAACATCACTTTAGTCTTGGGTTTGTCGAAGCTAGCCTTTTCCCGCGGTTTGTAGGCTGGTGGAGGTTTGTTCCGCAGAGCGCTCAAGTCCTGTAGAGGGTTGCTTCGTTGCGTGTAGTTGACCTCTTTCTGGCCGGAAATCAGGCTCGAGTTGCTGTTGTACGGCCTCAGGTTGTTCCCGGCGACACCGCTGGAGTCCTTGCCAGAGAGAATATCGTCGAAAGTCTGGCTTCCTTCAATGTAACTGGGGGCCTTCTTCTCGACGTCGTAGTCGTCCACAGCGAAACCAGGCAGAGTTGGTTGTCTCTTGAAACTGGCGTTCTCAGCCACCAGTTTCTTGAGACCTTTCTTGTGGTGCTTCTCAAGCAGCTTCTCAATGTTCTTGTTGACACGCTTGAAGACGTACTCCTCCAGCCCTGAGGTGCTCTTCTCCACGTGCATCTGCAGTGGGCAGGCGCAGAGCAGCGCAATGAGGAACTGCAAAATGTTGATGACCCAGATGAAGAACGAAAATGCCATGAAACCGATAACCACGGCCTCAATGAGGGACTTTTGCGCAAGCTCCTGGATCGTGTCAAAGATGCCGTCCTTGGAAATCTTCAAAACTGAGTAAAGCGTCAGGCCGTTGAGAACCTGTCGTGGCGAGTCGGCAAAAACCAGCCGGATCCAGCCCTTGAAGGTGAAAAACACAAAAAGAGCCAGATACTCCACCTTGTTCTTTGACTTTGTGATCTTTGCGAAAAGACAAAAATACCTGAACCCTCTCACTGAGTAAATGTTCCGCGCGATGGGGTTGGTGTATGTCAGGGACACGTTCTTTCCCCGCATCACTGAATACGCCACAATGTAGTCGTATATCAGCAACACCACGGAGAGGATAATGCACCCGGCAAACAGCCACCGCGATATCCTAAAAGGCACAAAGGGCTGAATTGTGGACGACCACCGGTCAAACGCCAGCAGCACAATGGCAGTATATAAGTCTGAGGCAAGCACCGCCATCGCGATGAGGATGGACAAGTACATGAGGATGTAACCAGTGACGTAGCGGAATCCCGACGAGTGGAATTGGTCCAGGTCAATCATGTCGAACTCCGTCTGGTCATAGTATCGCATCCATTTTCTTCCCATGCAACTCATGCCGGCAGGAGTTGTGGAAGTGCTGAGTTAGTGGTATATTGACGCGCTAAGAGCGAATGTGAGAGGTTGTCGAATCACCGTTGTCTTATTGATGAACTGATAAACTGTCGCTACCGTAGCGAAAAAGCGAGAACTGGTGAAAAGTAACGATGTATGTGTAGTGACTGGAAGAATTCAAAACTAATGAATGACAGATCGGACCGGCGACCGTGCGTGGCAGACCAACTGGCTGAACCGTGGCGAAATTGCTGAAAGGCAAGTAGGTTGGCTCGCAACCCCTTAATAGGCTATTTTTCGTCCCAGGCATTGCTTTTTCTGTCGGCTTGTTTTGTCTCGTGGAGGCTTGCATCCTGCGCGGCGGGTGAAACAGGCTGGTAACGGCAAAAAGAAAGGCGTCACGTGAATTCGGAGCACAGGCATTAAGTTATGGCCTAGCCGGATGTACAGTAGGGGACTGCGAGATAGCATTGTTAGGGCAACAGCGCTGGTTTCGCCGGCTACGTACGGTAGGCGATGGCGGCGTAATCCGGGGCGGATAAGGCGGGTGGGTCTTGTCAGATTCAGGGACGTTTCAGAGGCGCAGAGAAAATTGGCGTGGGCACTAGCCTGGGATGGGCTAACTAGTACAGTATAAGTTGCCATTATAAGCTTAAACGATTGAGATTGGGTGGTTATAAAGATAACCAGGAGCCTGAACTGAACCCAGCGATTGATCGGCCCCTGTCGATGAAGGAGAAGAGGAGACGCGTGCAGCGCGCTGACGCATCTGCGACGCGTGCCGTGGCGCTAAGAGTTAATAATAGAGTAGTGTTATATAAGAGTGGTTCCTTTGGTGTAGCCTAACCCGTGGTTAGGCCGGAGTTCGGCTTTGGAAGAGCCGATGCGTGAGGTGAGGGCAAGGATAGGTTAAGGACGCCAAGGTACGGTAGCGGATTCCTGATTGGTACAAGCTGATGTCGGACGTGGCTTTTGCTGTAACCTGATTCGAAGGTTAACTGGAAATGGCTGGGGATGATGGCTAGTTCGATCTGAGACATGTCTCACGTGACCGAACGAGATGGGGCGGATGTCGCCTAGCCGTAATGGGTTAATGGTGTGATGATATCGTCAGTGAAGTGAATGTTACCTAGCATTGAGCCCCAGGTGAGATAAGAGTAAATTGATACAGAATTGCATAGGAGTAGAGTATGTACATTGTTTGTGAGACAAATAAGCACAGACTGAAAGGGTGCTATTCAGTCCCGGTGCTCTCGCCTGTGGCCTTGTCCTGAGATATTGTAGACTTTAGATAGCTCTGAAAGAACTTACAGCGTTCGGCCTCAATGGCCAATTGCAGTATCCTCAATCTTTCAGCCGAACGGTCAGCGTGGCTCATGTGGTTGTAGTTCTTGTCGAACCTTTGGATTTCGTCGTCGCGCCAGTCACGGAAGTACCACTTTTCCTTATTGAGCTGTTTGATTTCTTCTTGGGTAACGTCGCACGGAGCCATTGGAGATTGGAGAATCCGTAGGCCTTATATAGTTTTCCTGTCGTCCTGGTCGTGCTCGTATCTTGTCGTACGCACAGAGCTCGTTCGGGTGAGCCGGAGGCACCCCGAGGTTCTCCGAAAGCTAGATTTCATCATGGTCATGAGACGCTAAAGCATGTTGACCAATGAGGAAGTCTGTGATTACATACAGAGCGTGGGAGTACAGGTCTTGGTCCACGTAACATGGCAGGCCAAGGCATTTCCCGCAAATGAAATAGGAGTCACGTGTTTACATCCTGTTTACAGCGGGCTGGAGAGCAAGCTTTGCACTCAATCCCTGAAAAGCAATTTGAGTCAGCCAAGATGATATGAGATCTGCAGGAACACGCATCCCAGGCGATCAGAATGATCATGAAAGGAATATGCCGTGGTTATGACTATTATTAAAGATACTTATCGCAGAAACCGATACCATCTTACGATTCAGGCGCTGTGACTCTGCAACGTTAGTTGTTCGATTTGCTCACACTTTTGCACCTGAACCCGCAAGTCATATTCTCGCTATCCACGAAAAGCGAGTATTAATTGCGTACGACGCGCGCAGATCACATGTGCCATATGTACTGTTCCGAGCCCCGGCAGCTCGTAAGGGTGCGAATCGACCGACGGACGCGACCGTATGATGTCATGGCGCGTGCCTTGCAGAGCGTTACGCCGCGCATGCAGGAGATGTTTCAGCTGTGCTCATAGTTACGCTAATAAGTTCGTTTAGTGTAGGTTGGATGACGGTGCTGGCTGCACTAAGATGGAGTGACATGGTAAGGGCAATACTAATGCCCTTATACAGAGGCCATTAGAGTCATGGGTATTGTGAAGATCTTCACAAGGTCTGGCTCGAACTGGACCACGAAGAAGCCAATACACCTGGAGAGCTTCTCTATATCGTGTATTGAGCTAACATGTTATCAGTCTGCCGTGCACTAAAGGTTATGGCGGTGATCATATGTGCGGCTTTATTGTTTGACGTCATCATTCATTGCTGGTCTTTCCTACAAGATGGGGTACGAACAACCAAGAAACAAAGTTTTGTAAACTAGCTGGAATTAGACTTACAACAGGGACTCACATCTTTGGTCCTCGCCCAATTCCTGATGGTCTGTCGGACAAGTACACTGTGTGCCATGGATCCTGATGCTGAGATACGAATTCATTGATTTATACACAACACAAGGTTTGAGGTATATCAACTAAACTAGCCCACAGAGATTTCCAGGGAAGGCGTTGATTATGATGTCAGGGATTCTGGCTTGAACTCTGAAACTGTGCAAACCGCGCTTATCGGTTCTCAGCAGAGGCTCGAGAGCAGGTGCACTGTCGAGCTGGTCGCTTACCGCAAGAGCAGGCCTTTCCAGAGACCTTGTTCTCCAGAGCAGCCTTGGAGCAGCTGCACTTGAGAGCTGGCTTGGCTCCGCAGGAGCACTTAGCCTGGACGGCACAAGCGCAAGGGTTAGACTTTCCACAGCAGGCCATCGTTGATGATTGAATGGTTTGATTGAATATTGGTGAAGAAACACATGAATTGAGCAGGTTTATATATACTGACCCCAGATTCCATCTGGACCGCCACAGCTGCGGGTGAAATATAATATATTTTGCTCAATGCTCCAGACCGTCGGTATTATAAGGACGATGATTCGCCGGGTGGACGTGTATTACAAAGTGTGTTAGTTCATTGGTTGTGGCGAACCCTCACACTTTCGGGCGTTTCATTCGCTTCCCGATATTATCATATTTAGATCGGATATAAGCCAAGCCGTGATGATCAAATTAATGCTCCAATGAGATGTCCGTGAAAATGCTCATACATTTACTGTACGTACATAAGGGAATTGCTCTCCGTGGCACGTCCCAATGTGGAATTCATCTCGACGATTCCTGGATTTTCTCCGTGGGCTACTGTGAGCGCATTGATGGGATACACGATCCATTCTGAGTTCCAGTTTCCTCCCAAGCCGGTCTTAGCCGCCTCTGCCCGCTGACAGCCGGGCCCTACTGTGGCTTCTGTATCAACATGCGGCAAGCCTTCTCAATAACTTATCCTGAGAGTCTAGCACAGTTTCTAGCACACCAATCTTGGTGGAGACATGCTACATGAGCTTCGGTGTTGACTGGAATCTTAGATCTATAGGGTACGAAAAGTACAATTCCATTCATCTGGTTCTCGCGATCGATGAATTATAAGCTATATCGTTAAATAGTAGCTAGCAGGCTTAGGATGCTCGTAAACGTTTGCTGGTCGTGTCTCCCACCATGCTTTCAGGGGCCCGTCGAGTGCCAGCTGGGGTGCTACCTGTTGTTTCCTCTAGAAAACCTTCGCTATTCCGGGGCGCGGGTGGAGTCTCGGGAGAAGTACTGCTGTGCGGAGCAACAGTTATCAGCTGGAGATCTTGAGAGGGTCGCACAGGGAGCTCCGGAAGGGCTTGCCCAAGTCCTTCGGCGGCTAGATTGATCTCTTTATACTGCAAAGGTGTCTTCGTCGCGCTGATATAGTCCTTCAAGTTCTCGCCGTGGTCCGAAAAAGAGGAATCTGAGTCAACGGGACAGCCTGATCTAGCAGAAGACACATCGACGTCGTAATCGGGGTCGTGTGTACATCTCTCCGCATACCGACTGTCGAGGTGTACACTCCCAGGTAACTCCACTTTACCGTGATGTGCAGCATCGTACAAGACTTCCCTAGCCAATGCCATTGACCATCGTCTGTACCACTGGTTCTCACTGATATGACCCAAAGTCTGCATGAATAAAGTTGCCAAGTGCAATATCATATGTTCGTAATTGACCATGGTAAATAACGGACCCTGCAACACCTTCTGCGAATAGTAGAATATCGTAGCCTTCAGTTAGTATGCATCAATCAAAACGGTTCATCGATTACTCACGTAAGCGCCGTAGACATGATCCAGCACTTGTTTTCTCACTTGGACAGCATTTTCCCCTGCCTCTATGGGCATTGCGTTGATGGCACTTTTGAGGTGGGTCCGTGCTTTGGTGTCTACCATCCGGCGTTTTCGAACGCGAAACGCATATACGTGCTTGTCTCCGATACAACCGCCGCATTGACAGAGGCGCTCGTCGTTACCGGTAGGACTTTGACACTGGCACTTGTCAGACTTCTTGAACAGACCGAACTTGTCTCTGACGTACGCTGGGGCTCCAAAAGAACGGCCCTCGCGATAGTTACCCCAAGCATCTGGCCAGTATGAATCACTGTTGAAGTCGATGACATCCTTAGGCTGGTCGCTTCTCAAGACGCGCAGAATATCCCCTATCATCAACTGGGCCTCATCGTCTCTATAGGCCCCAATGCTTCTCGCGTCTTTCTCCAGCCACCCCTTAGGGGGATCAAAGAGCACCAATCTGATCCTCTGATCTTGGTTAGCATAAAATATCATATTGCAATCTCTCACCTGGTATGCTGTCGCGCAGACTAGTAGTTGCCCTGCCTTCACTAGTGACTCCCGCAACCCATCGTCGAACATGTTCCCCTTCCATGTATTCGCACTCTAACGAGCCGTCCGGCAGTATTTGTTTTTGCACAAGTACATCCTCTTCATGAACGTCTCCCCAAACCCCTCGAAATCCCTTCCTTTGCGAAGTTTCATGGCGCACGTGATCCCACGGAATCCTTTCCAGATCGGCCTCGGAAATTCTGATATAGCGATCGAAGGACTCCGCGTAGCGCTCTGGGAATATGCGCGGAGGTAATTTAATTGGCAGACTCGCCATTGTGTGGTTCGTGACGTGGTTCGTGACGCGTCTGCTGTCGGTGGGCAAACTTCAGCCCCTTAAATTTCACGAAGCAGATTAACGCACCTTTTATACTGAGCCATCACGTCGGACCAAGAGGATACACAAGGACAATTATATCAGCTCGCGATAGTTTGAAAAAAATTTTCTCAATTAATTTTCTACCATCTTCTCTGTCCAAATTAAAACTGTAACGACTGAGCCAAATTTGTCCCCCTTTTTGACTATATAGCACACGGTATTCGAGCTGTGACCAACCTCAAATGATTACAACTGTGCCACAGCAGGAGGGCCAGAGTATGGTTTCTTTTTTTCAATTTTAATCTTTTCCACGGGCGCATATCCGTCCCAATTGGGAAGGTGATCGACAAGGGTTGGGTCAAAGCTCTTTGGTTGAGACTTTGAACGCGAAATGGCTATCGTGAATCGAACTCGTCGATTGCCATCGATGCTGTAATCATCGACAGCATACTTCGTCCTCTAATCGCTACGCAGTCTGTGATACACGTTCATGTCAGAGGTGATGGAACAAACTGGCTTGTTATAAGCAGAGTCAGGTTTTTTCTTGAGGGATTGGCGTGGACAGCGATTCACACTAGCATTGGTTTAATGCCCAGTTCGGGCCTCCCCTCTCAGATTTAACACCGAGCACGCTATGAGGGTTCTTGGAGCAAATTCGATGGATGTACAGCGCATATGAGACTAGACTGCATCCACTCGGGCACACACTAAATGACGTACGCTCTGATAACCGCCCTAACCCTTATCGTGGGGCTTTAACTGTTTCTGTTTGCTCCTTTAAGCAAATTAAGCAAGCTCGTCTTGGAAGCTCGCCACTTCGATTATACAGCTCATCTTTCATGGGCGACACGGCCGGTTTCTACGTCTTTCCGCATACTTCAGGGACGTGAAAAAACTATCGACGCTCCAAAAAAGCTCTCAGCTAGCGTGTACATGCGCAAGCTAGGTTATACCTATGCCAACTTGATGAGACGGCGAAAGTTGGACACGAAGTTTGAAGTGAAACCTTCATAGGTGGCACTAGAGGACTACACTAACTTTGAAGAGTATGCTTGTTCTCCAAGGCGTTTTCCAATTAAGCTAGGTCAAGAGGCACACGTCGCGATTACGTTAATTAATTGCATGCACCGAGATTAATTGCAAATGAAGGAGCCTTGGATTGCGACAAAGTATAATCTGAATGGCACGATCGCCTTCGATCCAAAAGTTTCTCGGATATGGAGATTTTGAAAGACAATAAACAGAGAGGCTCAAAATTGGAGGAAACTAACACCATCTCCAGGTTGACCGCGCATTAGGTTTTGAGGCAGGCACATCGCCCATCATCATCGATGTTAGTAGGTAAACTGCTCTTTGATAGCGTTCAAGCTTTCTCGGCCGCCACCGATACATCGCGCCAGAAAAGATTTGAGTGGACCGGTCTGTACGTTATCATCCGAAGATCAAGCCATGCTTCCGGCCCGGGTATATAGCTATCTACCGAGCTTCGTCACTGCCCGCACAGTACTTTGAAAGTACTCGGTACGTACGGACTCCCAGGCGGCCAGCGCAGGATTATAGAAAAATTGGTTTTGAAAGACGGAATGTGTTAAGATTTCGTACATGCCACTACAAGGTTGACGGTCAGAAACCTAGCTTCTCATTCATCTCAGACAAGTACGTTGCACAGTATCGGTCTCAACAGCGACAGAGATTAAGCGGGTCGGTGAACAGTCGAAAGAATCCAACAAAACTGCGACTAGGATCGAAGGCAGATTCATCGAGACGAGCAATCTTGTTAATTAGAAGCTTTCTGCAGTCGAGATAGTTCTGAAAGACTTTTGACACTCCGTAATCAAGTACGCCTTCACTTGTGACTGGTCCTCATCTATTTTCGCAGTATAATTGACAACCTGGGTCAAAGAGTTGCGATCTCCTATCTATCCAGCTCTGTATCGTCATCATTGAGCACCTCAAAACCTCTTGACCATCGAATAAAGCCCTCAGGCACATCCTGAACATGCCATAGACAGATTGCCTGCAGAAATATGACAATGTCGTGCATGCTTTGAAACATGCCTCGTCGCTGGAGACCCCCGCCCACGACATTATAGATGAGAAGCTCGTCGAAGAACGCCAGAATCGCGTGTCGGCAGCTGGTGTAACCCAATTTCTCCTGAAGATCCTTCTCGCCCTGGATCAGTCCCCATTCGTTGTACTTTTCCACGCGAATTTCGATCAAAATATGAACCGTCTCTCGTCTCGGCACAACTCGGCCGTAAATGTGTGCAGCCACTGAGGGATCAAGCATAACAGCAATGTCGCCGACAAGTTTAGCAGCATCAATGTGTCGCAAAGGTAGCTTGAAGACGGTCTGGTAGCCCTGTCCGTGGTAGTTAGCGCTGCAAAGCAAATGGTTAACAAACGTGCTTAAGCCGACTCTCGGTGTCTCAACGGTGGCCAGCTGGCGTCCACGGTGTGACAACACAAACACCTCACTTCGATATATGTGGTTTTGCATGGGGTCTGTCACAGGGGCTTCGGTTTATAAGTACATTGATTGGTACGGGCGAGATCGAGAGAAATGAGACGCATCATGTTGTGGCGTGACAATCGATCAGAAAGCATATAGATGCGGGTCATGTAGACAGTCGGTTTAAGCCTAGAAGTGCTCGGGTTGTAGCGAGTTTGCAGTGATTAGTGTTGAGCGCAGTATCATATGGTGCTCGTGGCCGATTCATCCACATTCGCGATGCTGTGTTTGTAATGAGGTTGAGCTGGGAAGCGACTCCCAAGCGCGAGGCAATATATTTCCCAAGTGTTGAGCTACAGTGATATCAGTTTGGTAATTTATTAAAGCAAAAGAATGAAGTCATAACGTCTATAATGAGCAGGGCTCGTGGTTAGTATACAGGATCACAGAGTGCGCCCCCGTTAATACTCAAACTCAAAGTCCAACCGCTTGTTACCCTCGTCAGTGGTGTACTTTCGGTAGTGATCCTGCTCATCCTTGCTCAAGGCATTCCACTTCTTCGCCTTCTGGCTGTTTCGCCACTGGTAGTAGAATCTCGAGATGATAATAACGGCGATACAAGCAAAAGCGATGGCAATCAGTTGGGTGTTACCTCGGTGGTACAGAGGAGCATCGTCCTTTCGGTAAATGTTTGCGGCAATGATATTGGCCGACTGACTGAACATATTGACAATGGCAGCCGAGACGGTTCGGGTTCGAACAGAGTTAGAGTTGGTCGAGGACAGCGAGACTGTGAGCGGAAGAATTGAAGGAGCGCCGACAGCCAGCGTAACAAGAACGTAGGTACCCCACTTGTTGGTAATGAGATGCTTCCAGTATCTCAGGACGAACAACAGAGGCAGGTACCACAGCGGTCTAATGAGCATGATGAGGGTGTTTGAAGTCTTTCCAATCTTATGAGCGGTCAGACCCAGAACCACGTAGGAGATGAGAACCAAAGCCTGACTGACCATGGCCAGAAGGTTGGCGTTGAATGGGTCGAAGCCGAGGAGTCGAAGGGTGATGGTCAAGTAGTAGGTCAATGGTTGAGTACCGATATCAGTGAAGATTCGGATAGCGTAGATTGGCCACAGGTCAAAATCAGTCAGGGACTTCCAGATGAGCCTCAGGGAAAGAGCCTGTCTGTTATGCATGTCGCCCTTGGAAGGATCGTCTCGCAGGATTCGGTTCACCATAATCTTTTCCTGGCGTTCAGTGTACCATCCTTTTGGCGACAGGGGTCGCTTAGTTTGGACAACAGAGGCAGGCATTCGGAAGAAGGAGACAAGACCAACGATGAGGGTGACAAGACCTTCGAGCAGGAACAGCCACCGCCAGCCCTCCTTGAGGCCTTTGGTGGTGATTCTCAGCAGGCCAAAGGCAGCCATGGAGGAGAGGATATTGGTGAGCGGGTTGGCGATGTAGAAAAAGCTGATTCGCGAAGACAGTTCTCGCTTCTTGTAGAAGTAGGACAGCCACAGAATAATGTCAGGAATGAAACCACCCTGTAGCGCACCAAGCAAACATCGCGTAACCAAAAATCCAGTTTTGTTCTTTATGGCCGCCTGGCTCATAGCAACAACAGACCACAGAACCATCTGGATAGGAATCCATTTATCGGGGCCAATTCGCTTAGAAATGAGCTGGGATGGAAGCTCGGCACTCAAGAAGAAAACCAGGTTCAAGGTGACACCAAGGTTATAGTCGTTGGTGGTTAGCTTCAGGCTGGGAAGGAAGTTGTCCGCAAGGGCCTGACTCAGGTTGGCTCGATCAATGTCTAGGGACACAAACATGATAAAGGCCCAGAAACAAACTCGCCATTCGGTTTTGGCAAGCAGGCTTCGTTCCTCCTCTTCAGTCCATTTCAACTCAGGGTCATAATGGTGTCGAGCTTCATATCCTGACTCCTCGTAAACGGCCCTAAAATGTTCAGCGACCTCAGGATCTTCAAATGGGTTAGGGTCCTTGAAAGAGTTGGACTCGACAGAGCCAATATCAACGCTGGCTGTGCCAGAATTCGGGTATTTGTCTTTGATGTCTGACATTGTTGTGACCGCTGTGACTGTTCTGCTCTTCGTCAATTCGTTGCTTTTCTATAGCCTTACTCGCTCACTCCCTCTTCTGAGGAATACAAGCGCAAGACTGAAAGTGTGAGAGTTGATGTAGAACCGTTGCAAACTCTAACCTTATATATTACTACATCTGGCCAACCTTAATATTTCCATGCATAAGAATCATTATCACGCAATAAGCCCCATCGGAAATCCCTCCGAGGTACTTGGCGATGTTGCGCGGATGCAACTGAATGTCGTTTCTGACGTGGGGATTGCGCGATATGACCTTATCGCCATCACGTGACCCGGCGTCATCTAACACTAGAATTCAAGGAGAGACCGTTTTACAGACACATTGCATCGCAAATTGAGCTTAAATATAGATCGTGTGTTTAAGGTTTTCATTTCACGTAGTTTCAGCACTCAGAACCCGCTATAGGCCCCACTAAAATCGGTACTGGTCCAAAACTGACCTGCCTTGATATAGCGTGATTTATGCATATGTGAACCCATCCATTATACGTCTTAATAATGGGAAATGGGCCGCTCCTATTTGTTGAGATACCGCAGTCTGGCCAGCCAGCCCGTGCTGCGGGACCCCCGGACCGTTTATCACCGAATAGAGTTAGACATACGTTACGTATTTTAGAGTTGCGTCTTTCACGATTGTGAAGGTGTCAAGATAGACGGGGTAAATTGCACTTGATACTGGGCAAAGACTTGTTATGAGATCTAATCTACGCGCTAAATCCATATATCGATCTGTGTCTAATTATATAATCGGGGTACGTACGTCATGTGGCAAATACCGCGTAGCGAGTGTAGCGGGTGAAACACTAGCCAGCCATGCTAAGTATTGGCATGGCTCATATCTAGTCAACACCCGTGCTTTGCTATACCCTACAAGCCTCGATCTCTAGCTTACGTGCGGCCCCGGTTAGGCCTGAAACCGTCAGCCGCCTATACCTACCCGAACCCTATACGTGATTAATTTTTGATCTCACATGCTGGTTTTGTTTTGCTGCAACGGGGAATGCTGCTGCGACGTTGTGATTTTCAACGTTGTCTTGCAGATCAGAATTTCCTATACGTGTTCGGTTTTCTGAGAACGAAAAGGGCCAAGCAATTCACGACAGATTGCGTGTTTCCGTCAGCTGGATCCGATACTCTTGCTTACAGTTATATGGTCACAGTAATGGTGATTGCAGCTACATCTAGAGTATGGTGGTGTACCTGGAATGACGTATGTACGAGTATCTATTGGGACATTTGCATGCTCCACATTATAATGCAAGCCAAACGAATGAGTTTGACTAATAGGATCGAACAGCCTCGCATCCACGAGCCATTCAAAAAGTCTCGCATCAATTTCGGGCCACATAACTATTTGTCAGCGAGCCCTACCCCGGTCGTTCCCTTAGCGCTCATCGATTCAGATACGTAATGATCACCGCTGCATGACGGCATCCAATTAAGCTCCGATCACGGAGCAGTCCTCCTATCTCGCTTCTCCATTTCACTACTGCGGAGTGTCTAAGACCTCCTCTATTTATTTTCAGAAATTTCGTGACTTGTACTGCACAGCTCACCATCTAGCTATTTAATTTACCGCGGCACACTTCTTTCCGGCCGACCGCGGTACGTACCGGCTGAAATGGCTAGTTCGGTCCCGAGTCGATCATAATATGCTCAATGTCCATTAATGTTTAATTAACGTACGTTGGACGGCGCAGCGCGCGCTGTAACCGCGCCGTCTCTAGCTATATATTGCCTATAGCTGGTCGCACTGATCAACCACTGTTAAACTAGCTGCGTGCGGGCCTCTTACCGAAGAAGGTATAGGCTAGAGCTGTCGCTAACGAAGGCTCGATCGACGTCAGACTGTACGTTAATTAATTGTATCGATCCACGTACCATTCAGCTAGTTCAGTCTAGCTTGCGGAATAGAAGCCCATATTTTGCGCGCTATCTAATCTCTCTAGATATATTCTACGGATCTTTATAATGCTGGCTGAATATTGGATGGTTTCCGGCGCAACTGCAAGGTTCGATATCGATCGCGATTAGTTGTGGCCGTTAACATAATTGCTAGCTCGATCAGCTAGCAACTAAATTTGTGGTTAATTGTCAGCGTCGAATCCGGATATATCCTCTCGGTACGATAGCTATAGTATATATAGATATGTCGGTCCTCTTCTACGACCGCAACGGCTACTAACTATTCAAATCTCATTGTCCCACACACCCTCCGGAGAGAATCGCCATGGCGCCATACCTGGGGTTCCTCAAGTGAAACACAGTTTAAAACGGCCGGCGAAATGTCTCAGCTATGAAGTAACCGCCTAATTTATCGAGGGCCTCGACTAAAGTTTGGCAGAAGAGTGTTGATCATAGAACCTGCGATCATAATGGATATCTGAGAGGCATGGGTAGAAAGTCGCGAGACCAGGAATTAAGAATCTACATCAGTGTAATCAGACAGCTAACATGCATGTGCTGCTGGCATTGCATGTTGTTAGTTGAGGAAGTTCCCAAGTTCAGTGGGACCTAGGTGTGGGCGCGCGCGTACACGATCATGTCGCGAATATCGATTTGCAATCGATCCCATATCATGCGTAAAATTTTTAGCAATGAGCCCAGACAAAATCGCTCAGCGGAACAAGTGACAGAAGTCACATATACGGGTTAAAACAAAAAAGTTTTTTGTTTCTATTGACTTTGACGATCAACCTATTTGTTGGTGCCTCGAGCGCCGGAAAGCCATACAGCCTTCAGCTATTATCAATCTAGCAGCTTTTCGACCCCACAGCGTCGTCGGTGTGCCCACTCACACACTTGTCACGTCCACCAGTCTCTCAACTAGTCTGAATTGAAATTTATAAGAAGACCGGCCTACTAGCACGGAGGATAGGGGCCTATGTTCTCCACAATTGGGCTAGCTGACCATGACGTGCGGAGGAGTCCAGTTATCAAGCCCTGCGGAATCTTATAACCGCTGAACAAGCATTTCTCGTCAATCAATTAAAAAAAAGAGCGGTGTGGGCGATACAATTTAGAGCGAGTCTCAAGCACCTTGCCTCCCGCACATCTCAGGGCTGAAAATGTGAAGGCAATTGAGTATACGAGTCCAAATGAGCTGATTCTGATCACTTCGAGTCCAGAAGAATGATGCTGCTTTATAGCTTGTCTCCCAGCTGGTGATGAGCCACGTGTCACGTGATCCACAATCACCGGGGCAACCACCTCCCACTGCCTCCTTCCTCACTCCATCAACCGCCAACTAACCACAATGGCGCACCATACGACACCGGCCGTTGTCATGGGTGAGTGAATTGCTACAATTAATTGATCAATGCTAATCTAGACAAGTGCGTAAACCTGAGACTGGGTGTTTTGTGCTAACCTAGCGGTACGGGTCTGACCAAGCTGGGCTTTGCTGGTAACGACTCGCCATCCTTCGTGTTCCCCACAGTAATTGCCACTGCCAACAGTGGTTCCAAGAAAGGAGGCACTGGGCTCTTGTCCGCTAAGCGGGGCACTGAAGATTTGGATTTTTTCATTGGAGACGAGGCCCTGTCGGCAGCCAACGGACCAGGATACGGTATCAACTATCCCATTAGACACGGTCAGATTGAGAACTGGGATCATATGGAACGATTCTGGCAGAGCTCTATTTTCCAGTACCTGCGATGCGAGCCAGAAGACCACCACTTCCTATTGACTGAACCACCATTGAACCCACCGGAGAACCGAGAGAACACTGCCGAAATCATGTTTGAGACCTTCAATTGCGCTGGTCTGTACATCGCTGTGCAGGCTGTGCTGGCGCTTGCCGCCTCCTGGACCTCTGGCAAGGTCCAAGATAGAACGTTGACCGGTACCGTTATTGACTCCGGTGACGGTGTCACACACGTTATCCCCGTCGCGGAGGGTTACGTTATCGGTTCTGCCATCAAGAACATCCCCCTGGCTGGCAGGGACATCACCTATTTTATTCAGAGTCTGTTGCGAGACCGAAACGAGCCAGACACTTCGCTCAAGACTGCTGAGAGCATCAAGCAGGAGTACTGCTACGTCTGCCCCGACATTGTCAATGAATTTCGACGATACGATAGAGAACCCGACCGGTTCAGACAGCATGTGGTTGACAAGGCTGGCCTGGGAAGATCCATCGTGGTTGATGTCGGCTACGAGAGGTTCCTGGCCCCAGAGATTTTCTTTAACCCAGAAATTGCCAGCTCGGACTTTTTGGTTCCTCTTCCACAGGTTGTGGACTCCGTGATTCAGGGAAGCCCTATCGACGTCCGAAAGGGCCTGTACAAGAATATTGTGCTATCGGGAGGCTCAACCATGTTCAAGGATTTCGGCCGAAGAATCCAGCGAGACTTGAAGAAGATTGTCGACGACCGAATCGCAGTCAGCGAACAGCTTTCCGGCGCCAAGTCTTCCGGTATCGATGTCAACGTCATCACCCACAAACGGCAGCGAAACGCTGTATGGTTCGGAGGCTCGTTGTTGGCCCAGACCGCCGAGTTCCGAAACTACTGCTACACCAAGAAGGATTACGACGAATACGGCCCAGGTATCGTTCGAAACTTTTCTCTGTTCAACGTTCCATAGCTATATACACATTAAAAGTAGCGACCAAACAGAGTCTTGATCTCGTTCGTCACGTCGTGCCTGATGATGACCTTGGAGCCACTGGCCTTGATGGTGACTCGCTTCTTCTCAAAGCCAAAGGCCTCTTTCAGATCGTCACGCAGCGCGTTGGCGTTGCCCTGCACGTTTCGGATAACAGTGTGTATGGTCTGAGTGCCCTTGTTGTATTCCCTGTAAACGGGCAGCTCGCCGTTAGACGTTCTCGTAACGTTGTACCATTCGCCCTCACCGCACTTTCGTTGCAGAGTTAGGTCATTGGTGGTGATTGTGTCGAGTTGTGGGAATAGCTTCTGGATTACCCGGCTGTCTCTCAGACTGGGTGTATGTGTGTGTGAATGCGTAGAGTTGAACCGTCGTGTGAGGTTGAGGCCCAGTTGAGCCGGTCGGATGCTTCGAATCATTCTATGCTGAGGTCCGTCTGTCGAAAATTCATTTTGTCCTAACGTCAGTCACGTGACTATTTGTGAGATGGTTGGTGACCACCTCAGAGATGAGGTAGATAACCGTTTCTGAGAGCTTGGAAATGCACTGTATTAATGTATATAACCATGAGTGTGATGGGTGACTAGTGAGACCACAGCCTGACCCTCTTGTCTTTACTTCCCGAGGCAACCCGCTTTCCGTCAACAGACCAGTCCACCGCAAACACCTCGTCTGCGTGTCCTGGGAGATCCGAAACCAGTTTCTTTGCAGACACGTCCCACACCTTCAACGTCGTATCCTTAGACGCACTCACCAGCAGTCTTCCGTCACCAGACCAGGCACACTGGTACACAGCAGCGACGTGACCTCGGAAAGTCGAGACAAACGAGCCGTCCCGTCCGTCCCACAGCTTGATCGAGTTGTCGAAGGAGGCGGAAGCCAGCAGTCGTCCGTCTGGGGAGAAGGACACGTGATTTACCAGTTTCTGGTGTCCCGTCATTCGCGTGAGCGGTTTCGTAGACACGGCGGGGTTCCATAGGTACATTGTGAAATCATCAGAAGCTGTGACGACTCGCTCTGACAAGGTTCCGCCAATCTTTGCAACTTTTTCGAAATTTTTCTGAGCCGTCTTGATCATTTGCTCCTCACCCTCGTCGGTCTTTCCTTTGTGGTCGAATGGGCCTGTTCTCAGAGCATAGTCAGTGGACAGGGCGATGTGGTTGACCCAATGGGCGTGGGCGGACAGGGTGTGAACGCACCGCCCGTCTTTCCATACCTTGATAGTCTTATCGTGCGAGGTGGAGTAGATATCACCAAGGCCACCCCACTTGACGCAGCTGACGCTGGCCTTGTGGCCGCTCATGTTGTACAGACAAACGTGTCTGTCGGTGTCCCAGACTCTGATAGTGCCGTCCTTGGAAGACGAGGCTAGCCTGAGGCTGGGGCCACCAGCCTTCTTCAGATGATAGGGCTCCCATGAAAGGGCTGTGATCCACTTGCTGTGTCCTCTGAGTGGCTGACCGATCTGCTGACCAGTGAGCGGGTCCCACAGCCGAATTGTGTTGTCCATACTTCCTGTGGCGATTACCTTGCCGTCTGGTCTCCAGGCGACAGACAGCACCCAGTTTGTGTGTCCAGCCAGGGTCTTGAAGGGAGTCTGTGTCTCGCAGTCCCAGATTCTGGCAGTGTGATCACCTGATCCAGTAACCATTCGCGATGATGTGTGAGGAGCGAACTGGGCCGCTAGAATAGTGGCGCCGTGGCCAGCGATTTCAGCGGTAGACCGGCTGATGGCTCGGACCTTGAACACGGCCCGTGGGGTGTATACTAGCTTGAGATGGTCTTCAGTGGTTTTGTGGCCTGGCTGAAGGACACTGGTCCATAGATCAGAGGTAACGTCAATGACCTGACCATTGTCTTTTTGAAGGGAGAATGTGTATGGCGTTTCCTCATAGTCTGCCCTGCTGGACAGCAGCTGATTCAGTAGAAGCTCCAGCTGCTTCTCTGTTGTGGCGCCAGGAACTCGCAGCTGGCCGCCGGTAGACTCCCCACTGTCGGAGGCGACGAATGTGATTGTGACATCGGGCAGGTTTGGAATGGTTGGAACTTCACGAGGCTGCTGAGCTTCTCGCTTCTGTCTCTTAGAGAGCGGTGGGACCACTGTGGACATGGCTATTCGGGTGGCTATTCGAGCGAAGGGAGAATAGCTAGTGAAGATGCGTGTTTGTCTAGCTCAGAGCACGTTCTGTACGTGTGTAGATGATCCGGCGTGTTTTCGTGGTCGCTATGAAGATACGAGTTATTCTCGTCCTGAACCGTACAACTCCGCGTCGATTGTTAGTATTGGTGCCAGTGTTTGTGCGTAATGACTATCAGCAGTGTTTATGCCAATTTTTTTTGGCGTGTGAAAAATTCCTTGCGGCTCAGCGTTGCGGCTCAAAAAAAGATTTTTATCTGATCCCCCTCATCTCCAAAACATAATAATACGAGTTCATCATGGACGAGCTGCGACAGGCTGACGGAAAGGACCAGGACCTGAAGGAACTGCAGGAGACTTTGCTGAACGAGAAGGGCGACACGCCGCTTGCTCTGCGGTTCCGAGCTCTGTTCCATCTCAAGTCCCTGGGCACTGAGGGCAACACGGGCGCCATTGATGTTATTGCTAAGGGTTTCCAGGACCCCTCTGAGCTGCTGAAGCACGAGATTGCCTATGTACTGGGCCAGACCAAACAGAAGCACGCCATTTCGTCTTTGAAGGGCGCCCTGGAGGACCTGAACCAGCAGGCTATGGTTCGACACGAAGCCGCTGAGGCCCTAGGAGCTATTGGCGACGAGTCCTGTCTTGCGATTCTCAAATATTACGAAAATTCCGATCCTCTGGAGATTGTTCGACAGACCTGCGAGCTTGCTATCGAGCGAATCAACTGGGAGAACTCCGAGGCCGCTAAGACCGAGAAGCTCCAGGAGTCTGCTTTCAGCTCAATTGACCCTGCTCCGCCACTTCCAACCGATGCTGAGGAGAGCGCCCAGGTGGCGAGACTCCAGGCCAAGCTGAACGACCAGAGCGAGACTCTGTTCAACCGATACCGGGCCATGTTCCGATTGCGAGACATTGGCACTGTTGATGCCGTGCACGCTCTGGCTTCTGGCTTCAAAGACCCCTCTGCTCTGTTCCGACACGAGATTGCCTACGTCTTTGGCCAGCTGTGCGACCCCGCCAGTGTCCCAGCCCTGATTGAGGTCCTCAGCGACGACAAGGAGGAGGGTATGGTTCGACACGAGGCTGCCGAGGCTCTGGGATCCATTGCCACTGATGAGGTCTTGCCAGTTCTTCAGAAGTTTGCCAAGGATAACGAGATTGTTGTCCGACAGAGTGCAGAGGTGGCGCTAGACATGTACGAGTATGAGAAGTCCGGCGAGCTGGAGTACGCGGCTGCCTAATCATCCAAACTCGAGAGAGCGTACTGAACACATAAAGGGTCTGAGGGCCATGCATTGTAGCAATATTTATAGATAACATTAATTGAACGAGACGATCACACTAACCTCTCCCAGGAAACTCATTCCACGACATTGTGTCTGCTTCTCAGATGCGAGTGTCTTGAATAAATAATATGTACACTAGTTGTTTGTTCTAAATTTGTAGTTGCACTTTGTGCAGGTGTAAAAGACTGTGGCTCCTTCGTCTGCGCTACGTAGCTGCAGGGTGTGGTATTGCATCTCGTCGTGGCCACACTGTGGACATTTTTCTTTGATCTTGTTAGTATAGTTCAGATCCGGCTTCTGGCTCCTCAAACACTCTCAGTACTGATAAGTACGTACTGATCAGATTCATGGCCAGAGACCAGCACGCCTGATAGACCTTTGGTAGGAATTTCGAGGAAATCGCTGACCCAAATCAGATCAGAACGACTGATCTGATTCACCATGGCCAGAGCTCCCAGCGGATCTAGTCTGTACTCACCGTAGCACCTTCCTCCACTTCATTCTTCTTCAGAACCGTCTTGACGACCGACCTGGCGGACTTGAGGGCAGAGGGAAAAGCGTCATCCGCTGACCGCGTGACGACCTTCAGGTTGGCGAAATCCCGCGAAGCGTACCGGTGCCCGCACTGCGAACAGTCCAGTGTGGAGTCCTTATCCACAATAGAGTCCAGCAGATTTCCGCAATCGGTGCAAAAGATCAGACTTCCCACTGCTGCCATATTGGTGAAATTTTTCGCGCACGCCTACAACATCACATCTACCCCTACACACGCACACATCTCCTACCCACACACATTACCTAAGCACAATAATTACAGTACCCAGTACTGTATTAGGGTATAAAAATGTCACAAATGATGCCAATGCCTGATCTCTCCAATGCCATTGTGGCGCAGGATGAGATGGGCCGACCGTTCATCATTGTTCGAGATCAGGGCAAGAAGAAGAGAATACACGGTGTCGAGGCCACCAAAAGCCACATCCTTGCCGCCAGAACAGTCGCCAACATCGTCAAGACCTCGCTCGGACCCCGTGGCCTGGATAAGATTCTGATTTCCCCTGATGGAAACATCACCGTCACCAACGACGGCGCTACCATTTTGTCCCAGATGGAGCTTGACAACCAAATTGCTAAGCTGCTGGTCGAGCTGTCGAAATCTCAGGACAATGAAATTGGCGACGGTACCACCGGTGTTGTCGTCCTGGCTGGCGCTCTGCTGGAGCAGGCCCTGGACCTGATCGAGAAGGGAATTCATCCCATCAAGGTGGCCAACGGTTTCGACGAGGCGTGCAAGTTTGCCGTAGACCATCTCAACACCATCTCCGACACCGTTCCGGTCTCTAAGGAGGACACTACCAATTTGTTCAAAGCCGCGAAAGTCTCTTTGGGCTCCAAGGTGGTGTCCAAGGCCCACGACAAGTTCGCGCACATCGCCGTCGACGCCGTCATGTCCGTGGCCGATCTCGACCGGAAAGACGTGGACTTTGATCTCATCAAGGTCGACGGCAAGAAGGGAGGCTCTCTGGAAGACACCACGCTCGTCAAGGGTGTGATTCTCGACAAGGACATGTCGCACCCACAAATGCCCCGAAACATCAAAGACGCTAAGCTCGCCATCCTCACGTGTCCGTTCGAGCCGCCAAAGCCAAAGACCAAGCACAAGCTCGACATCAACAGCGTCGAGGAGTTCAAGAAGCTGCAGGCCTACGAGCGGGAGAAGTTCCAGGAGATGATTGACCATGTTAAGCGATGCGGCGCCAACCTCGTTATCTGCCAGTGGGGTTTCGACGACGAGGCCAACCATTTGCTCTACCAGAACAAGCTGCCAGCCGTGCGATGGGTTGGTGGCCCTGAAATCGAGCTTATCGCCATCGCCACTCAGGGACGAATCGTGCCACGATTCGAGGACCTGGCCGAGGCCAAGCTTGGAACTGCTGGATCCATTCGAGAGCTCGAGTTCGGTACTACGCGAGACCGAATGCTCATCATTGAGGACTGCGCCAACCCACGAGCTGTCACTGTTTTGGTTCGAGGATCCAACCACATGATTGTCGAGGAGGCCCGACGAGCGCTGCACGATTCGCTGTGTGTTGTCCGAAACCTGATCAAGGACAACCGAGTGGTCTACGGAGGTGGTGCCGCGGAGATTACCTGTTCTATTGCTGTCGCCGACGAGGCTGACAAGCGAACCGGAATCGACCAGTACGCTTTCCGAGCCTTCT
The DNA here is from genome assembly GCA_030564385.1 of Blastobotrys robertii. NCBI lineage: Eukaryota > Fungi > Ascomycota > Dipodascomycetes > Dipodascales > Trichomonascaceae > Blastobotrys > Blastobotrys robertii. The sequence goes on from JAJLUQ010000039.1 coordinate 91,195, forward strand.
CACAGGCCCTGGACGCCATCCCAATGGCCCTGGCTGAGAACTCTGGTCTGAGCCCGATCGAGACCCTGGCCACCATCAAGTCCCGACAGGTCAAGGAAAACAACACCCGGCTGGGTGTTGACTGCCTGGGCAGCGGTACTAATGACATGAAGGAATTGTTTGTGCTGGACCCACTGATTGGCAAGCGACAGCAGCTGCTGTTGGCTACGCAGTTGACGAGAATGATTCTGAAGATCAAGGATGTTATTGTGAATGGAAACGATGAGTACTAGCCGCCGTGCGCAGCAGGTACGAAAATCTGGGGCAGTGACGTTAATAAAATAGTGAGCATAATAGATTCATACCAACGATTGAAATCGTAAGAGGTTTTCACACAAGTTTGTGGTCACCCACCACCAACCTTACTTAGTGCACCTCACTTCTCGCTGGCTGCTCGAAGTAGGCTCGATATGACCCCAGACCTCGTCCTGGACCCCAGCCTTCGGGACTGGGTGCTTGCACCCATCTGTCTCGTCATGATTCTTGTCGGCATTGTCCGACACTATGCCACCGTTCTTCTTCAGCCAACCCCGAAGCCTGGCGACGCTCTCACCATCAGGGAACAGCAGTACGTTCAATACGCCGGTATGCTGAGAGGCTATGGAGGAATGATATCACAAGATTCCTTCAACTCTCGACGTGCGTACGTTGGAGAAGCCTTGAGAAAGGGCCAATTCCTCAAAGAGCCGCCACGTGACGGACTCAGCCCGCCTCCAGCCAACCCATTCTCTGACCCCAAGGGCATGGACCACATGATTGATATGGTGAAGAACCAGGTCATGATGGTTGTTCCGCAGACGCTGATGATGGGCTGGATCAATGCCTTCTTCGCCGGCTTTGTCTTGATGCGACTGCCGTTCCCATTGACTATTCGGTTCAAGTCCATGCTGCAGTCAGGCGTGGACACCAAGGACCTGGACGTACGATGGGTCAGCTCGCTGAGTTGGTACTTTCTCAATTTGATTGGTCTGAATTCGGTGTATTCGCTGATTCTGGGAAGTGCCAACCAGGCCGGTGGAATGGCCGCTATGGGTGTGCAAAACCCGATGCAAAACATGATGCAGCCGGGCACGGACATGTACAAGATGCACCTGGGAGAGGCAGAGAACCTGGATCTGGTCAAGCACGATTATTTGTTGAGCGGAATTGAGGACAGAGTGCTGAAGAAGTACCGGTCATCATCGTAAGCCAACAACCTCATCACACTTATAACCCTCTTGTCACAGTTGATTGTCCAGTATGACCCAGTTGCTGGAAACTTGAGATCAATTGCAGCGTTGTTGAGGACACTGCTTCAGCGCATAGAACTATAAACAAGCTCATGTAACTACGCTAATCAGGAGGATCTACGGGAATATATAGCGAAATCTTGTTAACGACTATCCAGAATGATTCAAGATACATGCTACTCGTTGTGAGCATTCAGGTACTGCGGTGCTGTCGAATACTCATGCAATTGCTATCTGTCAGTGCGGAGACTAAGCATACAAACCCTGCTCCAGTCCAACAGGGACCTCTTTACCGTACGCGCCCAACCAACTCTGCGGTCTTATCCAGCTGTCTCTCGTTTCCAGCTTCAGCATCTTCTTGACCTGACTCGCAACGTCCTCGGCGTCTTTGAAGTTGTCTCCTTCGTATGTATAAAGCACGAGCGCATTAGTAGCACAGGAAGTTGTGGACTTTAAGACATCCAGCGTGATACCAGACTCGGGGAGTGTTTTAGGACATGGCTGCGGGGTATTAGTGAGCGAGAGACCCGCGAACTGGCTTTCTAGTGTTTCATGCGACGAATATAGGGCGATTCTCTCGACGACGTTGGAATGCAGAGCGGCATTGGACGAACCGAGGACCAGGATTTGCTTGAATTTGTGCCTCAGCACAAACGGTGTCAATGTTTCCTTCACAAATCTTCGCTTCATGCCGGGGAGAATAGGTGATCTCATTTGAATGATGGTGACCTCGTGCTGTTCAAGGTGATAGACTTCCACTGGAGTTGATATCGTTGTCTCAGCGTGAACAGTCTCCTTGTCGTCAACGGTGCAGTCGTCTCTCGGGCCAGCAAATGGATACAGGTATCGATCATCAAGTCTGCCGACAAAACGGGCCCCAAGTGTGTGTAGAAGAAGGTCCACGCCAAGCTGGGGGACGTTGCCCGCAGAGACTGCGGGGATAATTAGCGTGGTTCCGTTAATTTTGTCCATCTCGTTTTTGTGGCGAAGTATTAGTGTTGATTCAGGACCAGAGTGATGAAGTTGCTGATTCTGTGACCAGGAATTTGGTGCGGCAGGTGGCGATGCTAGATCTCGGTGGCGTTACGGCGTATAGAGACGTGACTTGTGACAATAAGGCAATCTCTCGCTCTCAATCAGGCCGCTTCTAAGATGATAAATTAGTCACGACTGAGTCAAGATCAAGTATAGTTAGGGCAGTCAGACAGTTTGACAATCACGTGAGCCGGGGCGATGCCTGTTGGGAAAAAGTTAAAATGTAACCAAATGTAAGGTGTTCCGGTTTCTCCCACCCGATTTTGCGCGAGACCGGCTGGGGTTGCGGGTTTTAATTTCGGCTAAACCAGCGGGGTAGGGTCTCAGATACGTTTAGGACACCTATAGGTATCTTATACTCCGAGTCACATTTTCAGTCGCTGCCGCCTAGGGAATTGAAGTTCCCACTTCGAGACCGCGGTATACGTGGAAGGGCTAGACCGCTATGACATTTGATAGCAATGCAGAATTGGAGATCGCTTGAGGTGAGGCTCTATGGCTTACGAGGTACGCCTACGCTCCTCGTAGCCTGGGAAGGATATTGCTAGAGCTGCATTCGACGGGCGTGTTTGATCTATAATGCGTGCAAGCGACTTGTGGCGCAGTGTCACAGACATTGTTCGTTCTGGTGCGGCATGTGGGCCAATCTACATAACATAGACTGCAAGGATCAGATGTTACTTGGATCCGAATAGGCAGCTTCATAATATCGTTGTCCGCCTGTGTAAGGGCCAAGCGGCGTTGGTGAGGCTGTCACGCGAAGCGGTACCCAAGCTAACCGTTCCTGGTTACTTGCATGCACAGGCACCTAAAGATGGAGGTCACGGGTAAGACGGGTGTGCCCGGGCTCATCTCTATCAAGGAATTTGAGATTTACACCTTGGTGTTGATTTCAAACATGGTTGACACAGGAGTATCACCATGCCGATCAATCTGATGGATCTAGATGGTAAGCTCATGCGAAACTTGATATGCACGTCAACATAATATCCTAAATTGAATCTTCGGATGGCAAGCTGCCGCGCGTCCGCAAGAGGAGACTATTGTTTGCGTTTAACCTTAGCGAGATGCGTCATTGTTTTACACTGACAATGCCCCATATCAGATTTGTGGCTGCTGCCGGGATATGAACGTGACAGCCGGCATTTCGAGGCCAAATGGGGGTCGATATCGACGGACTGACAAAACAATAGGTTAGGCCCGAAATGAATGAGGGGTACGCGCTACCTACACATGTGCTGTGCCGCTATATAATATCTAGTCACGCTATAGCCACGCTTGCGCAAGACGGTCAAACACCGAAACGCACCAGCGGCCTCGGACTAAATGAAATGCAGGCAGCCGTCGTCAGATATAAAAGGTCTCGGTTTCCCGGTCATGCAACAGTATACACCATGAGTGATGACAGGAAGCGGCAAGAGGAACAACGACGACGAGATGCCTTCGAGGCTGCCTACGCCGCTGGCTGGAACCATACTCGTTATGCCACTCCCTCTCCACCACCAACGCAGCGTGCTGAGAAGCCAAGACAAGAACCGAGACCCGAGTCCAAGGAAAAGCGCCAGAGACTGAATTGACGTCACACGCCTGTAATAATACTCTAATCTACAAGTCTTGTGTAACCTTAAACCGTTGACCGCGGCGCTTACCGCATTCGGTGTGGCCCTAGCCCTACATATCCAAATTGGGTAACTGCCCTAACCCTGATATATCTGTTGTTTTGCCTCAAATTGCACCTGAAAAACCTTTTTTCAACGAAGTGGTTCGATGGTCTAGTTGGTCATGGCATCTGCTTAACACGCAGAACGTCCCCAGTTCGATCCTGGGTCGAATCATCTTTTTGTTCTTGTTTGGCGTTTTCTGGATGTTTTCTAAGACTTTCATTGCATTTTTGAGGTGAGCGCATCTCGCCAGGGTCGAGCCACATGTCCTAGCTTCGTGACGGTAAAGGAAAGGATAGAAGGCTTATCTGGTAAATATCGCCAGTACTACACTATCTCACGTTAAGGTGAAGCTTGATCGAGTTGCCATGTAGGTCTTTATGCTGATTGTACTAGAAGGTATGAACACAAACCTTGCAGGTGATACCCGCACAGGCTGGACGTGTGATTAAGACGCCGGCAGGAAGCACGATTCGCTGTACAAACTCGCAGGTCTGGCCATTGGTATTCCGCGTTGTGTGATGGCAAGTATATTGGACGACAGGCGTCCAAATACAGCCTGCCCTAACGAGATTTGATGGTTTTCCAAGTCAAAAACCACATATGCCCCCCGTAGAAACGTGTCCCCGAAGATCGCCTGCCTCGTGGCCCGTGCGATTCCAAGCTTGCACAGCTGGTGTCCGTACCTGTCAAATATGGGCTGGCCCAGGTTATAAGCATTGTGCATGAGTTGGGGCAGGGTGACCCTAATAGGCACTCCAGAAAATGAGTACTCAATGTACTCGTCGTCTGTTGCGAGGTGACACGGCATGAGAAACGCGTCCAGAGATTTATCGTACTGCATCCCAAACGAGTACCCGATGGAGAAGAACTCATCGTCCGGGAGGTACGTATACGTTGTTCCTGAGTCGAGCAAACCTTGAAATGTGTCGTTGGACTCGTATATTGTCTGGTTGAATGAAACCACTCGGCGTTGATTAGTGTCGATGAGAAACTCGATTGGCTTATCGGAGTGATAGAGTTTCGGTGGCGAAATGGGGACTGTCCAGAGGCAGTCAAACTTTCGCGTATCAACTCCGCCAAAAAGAACTGTTCCCGTAGTAGCGTTACGGTCATTCAAAAACAGCGAATACGCCAGAGTATCGATGTGGCCTTGCTTCTTCAAGAGAACAGGCAGGTTATCGTAGGTGTAGTTCTTTGTGGTCGAAAAGTCTGAGGCTTCGTTCCCCACAATGCCTATCCCCAAAACATCAAACGAAGTATCCGAGAGGTTCGCGATACCGAATTGGAAGTTTGATATCGTCGCGCCCTGGATACTAGCCGTGTCCAGGGCAAAGTAACCGGACGCGGTCGTACTCTGACCGTACGAAACCTCAAACAGGCGCTCCAACGGCACAAACGCGCTGGACAGTTCTGGCGTGTATATCCCGAAATGAGTGCAATCAAACGTGAGGTTGGCGCAAAACGGATTGCTTAGGTTGTACACCCATGTATCCGACGAGCCTGTGTCTAGGAGGAAGCTGACATACTGCGGTGGACTGCCCAATCCTATCGTCGCCTCGTAGTAGAACTCCTGGTTCAGCACGGGGACGTCAATGTGGGCTCTCTTGGCCAGCGCTTCGCTGGTATAGGGAGCCTTGGTGAAGGATAGCGGGACCACCGCTGTTGCAATACCAAGGAACGCAAACAGCAGCATCGCATTGCTGAGCGTCAAGGCATTGGCTCAATATATACATCTCACTGAGCGGTTGAGACAACCGTTAAGCCACGCAATTTCGCAAAATTGCTCTGACGTAGGCCATCCACTTGACACAGTGCTCATAGTTCCACCAGGGCAGATGGTGGTGCGCAGTTTTTACGCAATTGCAGCCATCGCCAGTACAGCAACGAGCCTCTGTGTGACGTGAGCTGCCAATCAACCGGGAACTATTCAGCTCGCACTGAGCCTGATGTTGGGGCCCGAGCCTGGCAGGTTCACGTCCGTAGCCTTGGATCAATCTTCACTGTCTCGAAGTCTGTAGATCACCACCAGCCATGTTGAGAATCTCGTTCACCGTTCATCAGGGTTCATCACGTGGCATCGTGGGAATAAGCGCAGGTATTTCTAGTGATCCTGACTTCTAGGGCTACTGGTGCGCATATGATCGCTCATTACAGTCTCCAGCGCGCCACCTGCATCGCGGCGCAGCTAAGCGGTTTCCGCGCAAAATCTAATCATTGCATTTGTCAGACACCACTAGGACTAACGAAAAATGCCCGCGACAGTGTTTTGCGTGGGAATGGCCGGGTCCGGCAAGACCACCTTTATGCAGCGACTGAATGCGCATCTTCACGGGAAGAAAACGCCGCCATACGTGATGAACCTGGATCCTGCTGTGGTCAAAGTGCCATTTGGAACGAATATCGATATCCGTGACTCCATCAACTACAAAAAAGTCATGGAGCAGTATAACCTGGGCCCCAACGGTTCCATCATGACCTGTCTGAACCTATTTTCCACAAAGATCGATCAGGTTCTCGAGATTATCGAGAAACGAGCTGATTCCGTTGAAAACATCATCGTTGACACTCCGGGCCAGATTGAGTGCTTCATTTGGTCTGCTTCAGGCGCAATCATCACAGATGCCCTGGCCTCTGCATTCCCAACTGTCATTGCTTACATCGTCGATACACCCAGGACGAGCTCACCAGCTACGTTCATGTCGAATATGCTGTACGCTTGTTCGATTCTGTATAAGACTAAGCTGCCCATGATTATTGTTTTCAACAAGACGGACGCTAAGGACGCTTCTTTCGCCAAGGAGTGGATGAGCGACTTCGAGGCGTTCCAGAATGTGCTCAGAAACGACCAGGAACTGAACGGAGAGGGCGAGAACGATTCTGGATACATGGGCTCGCTTATGAACTCTCTTTGTCTCATGCTAGAGGAGTTTTACAGGCATTTGGACGTGGTCTCGGTGTCGGCGTACACTGGTGATGGTTTCGATGACTTTATGGCTGCCGTCAACAACAAGGTCGAGGAGTACAATAAAGACTACAAGAACGAGAGAGATTCCATTCTCAAGCAGAGAGCAGAACAAGAAAAGGAGAGAAAGACCAAGGATCTCGTCAAGCTGATGAAGGATATTGGAATCAAAGACAAGAAGGAGCAGGTGGACTCGATATCTGACACTGAGGATAACGATGATGATGGAATCGTGGAGCCAGATGCAGAGGAGCCAAGAAATAACAATGATGAGGGTATCCAGGACAGATACAAGCAGGCATTGGAGGAGGCAAAGATCACAGATGAAGAGAAACTGATTGCTCAGTTCATGACCGGTCAGATGTGAGCGCGCCATACCCCGACGCAACTAATTCAGTAATGTAAATAACAAAAGGAATATTGGAGCACAGGCGAGTTCAATCAAGGTGAATGTATTGGCTACATTTCACTATTATCACTTTCTCCTGAGGCTTGAGGATTTGGCAGCTGAGGCATCGCTGGAGGATTTAGCGACATCAAGTCAATGGAGGCGTAGCCAGGCTTAAAGACTAGATGAGGCTTCTTGTGAGCTAGATGCAGTATCGTCTTTGCAAACTCCGCATTTGCCCATGCAAACCATGGGCGCGTAAACGAATCGGTATGATTCAGAGGAACGTCCACCCTGATAGACTCATGCATAAGCCCCAGACCGGAAGTGGCGTTTGCTACCAGAGCCAGAGCTTGCATAATCTCATTGTCGTCGTCTGTGGTTCTGATTCGGACGAGATGGCTCATTGGCCAGGCGTTTCTGACGCCAATGTGCGGCCCTCCAATTCCGTTAAAGTACTTCCCAGTGAGGAAGTACGGGTTACCTTTCTTGGACAGCACCATTCTTCGAGTGTTTTGGTAGGTCTCGTCGCTCTTGTTGACAAAGCCCATGTCAGGAAGAGACAGTAGCGATGGTAAATTGGCGTCGTCGAGACAAACTGAGCCGCCGTATCCGTCCACCTCATAAGCATACACGCGGCCAAACTCCGGATGCTCGATGGTCCCGTGGTCCATGATGCCCTGCCGGATTCTGTCGGCGAGCTCAGAGAATTGGGTCGACATGGTATCCCGGCCAGCAGCCTTGAGCACAAATGCAGACGCTTTCAGCTGGCACGAAACGTGCGCATTAGCAGGGATAAAGTACTGGAAGATTGTAGCATCGTCCGAGGGCCGGAAAGCGGACCGTACTAGATTCGTTTCGTTGTTGACAGGGCTTCCTTCCCCCGACAAGAGAAGTGTCTCCGAGCCCTCGGTGGTGGTTCGCTGAAACGTGTACTTTGCATCGTTCAGGTTTCCGTCAGCGTCGTAGGTGGGAATCATTTGGTCCAGGAGCAGGTTGTACATCTTTGTTGCCACCTCTACCCACTTGTCGCTAACAAAGCTAGTGTCCCCTGTAGCGGCCCAATACTCATTGCCGATGCCAAAGAACGACGCCAGGCTGTCGAGCTCGTACTTGCACTCGTACACAACTGAGGTGTTGAAGGGTGGGTACACTGTATCGTGCTGGTGGTTCCACTCAGCTGGGATACCACTGGTTCCCGGGGCATTGAATGCGTTGCAGTATGGCGCTTCGTGGAGAAAGTCCACTTGCGTGTTGATGGCGCCCAGAAGCAACTGTCTCACGGGCTCGTCCAGGCTCGCCAGGCTCTGGTACGGGCTAAGCTGCCTGTATGAGTCCCGGATCCATTCGGCATTAATGTCGCCGGTGACGACAAAGGTTTGTGCGTGCCCCGTTGACGAATTAGTGCGAGGAACGTGCCACTTGATGGTCGTGTCGAGCGTATTGGGAAAGCAGTTCTCAAACAACCGAGCCAGGTCTGAATCACTCATCTGATTCACCATCTGCTGAATCATCAGCTCGACGAAAGGGGATTTGAATGTACGGCATTCCTGACCTGGTCGCTGGTATGGCAGTTTCAGCGGCCCATTGCTGAACGGAGCATGTGCCACCGAAGCGTACTCAGTGTAAACCGGGCAAGTTGAGTTCTCGACAAATACTGTCGAGATGGCCCACGCGAACCCTATCCAAAGTATCCAAAAGAGCATCGCAGGCAAAGCGAACGAAAAGGTTTGTTATATTCATTGACTTTAATTTCGCGCCCATTTCGCATACCTTATTGTTCTCTTTGTGGAGTTCATTTCAAAAACATTGTCCACGTGAGAGGCACGATGAAGTCTTTGTTGCATCATCCAATGTTACTCCGTTAGACCGCCAGTATAGCGACCCCGACAGCTTATATCCTGCGTCACCCCAAAATCTTGAACATAGATACCTAGAAGTGGCTCACTAACCGGTCACAGTGGGTTCTCTCCTCAAGAATCGTTCGCGCGATGTGCACTGTACCCCGGATTTTCAACGGTGTTTCCTATTCTGGATTCATACCGACAACGGCTCTGTCATCACGTGTTTGGCACTCTGGAAAGAAAACCTGGCCTGGTCTCGTCACGTTCAAGTCTTTTTCTCTATCCGTTCAACTTGTCCATTTGTTTGCACCTTGGCGCAAGGGCCACCATCTCGCAGTTTCTGTCTCGGCCATGCAATATGAGGGACGCGCGCTCACGTGACCCGGTAATATGTGACCTGCCACATCTTTCAAAGTTCCACACTTTAATTAAACGGCGTTTGAATCAATTCATCAATTAGCGTTTCAGGTCCCGTCTGAACGTTATACAGATATAAAAGTCAGAGTTTGCCTAACCGGAACGTATCGCCGATATCGCCGTGACGCCGTTACCGCCATCACGGGACTGATACGAACAACACGACCGACTTGATTATTCCGTTGAGCGAGGCGGTGTAATAAGTTGACAGCTTGGAAACGCAAGTGCTGTAATTGGATCAATTTTGGGGTACGAGAGTTCTCTGCCTGACAACGCCCATGAAGTATGGATCACATTAGCGGGACCAACCCCCAGGAAGCGTTAAAAACAATCGTGGACCAGCTGGTACAACTCGAGACGCGCCAGAGAGCACTAGAAGAGCTCCAGCAAGAGGTGAGGGTTCAGGTCGAAAACAAGGAACAGCAGATACGCGCGGAGATTGTCCATTTTGGGCTGGAAAAGATAAAGGAATACAGAGACTTTTTGGATAGGCTAGTGGTTGAGGGAAGGAGGTCTAGGGACAATTCTTTCAGTCATAGCTCGTTCACTTCGTTCACTTCGTTCAGCTCGTCTAGCCAAAGTTCGTTTGAGTCTTCGGACAGAGCCGAGGATCTGGATCTAGGCAGCAAGATGGCAAACGAGGGCGAACGAGGCGACTCAGAGCGTGGCGAGCAGCTGACCATGCATAGCGATAAGGCTCACAGTAGCGAGTCACAAGGACAAACTCAAGAAGAACTCGACATGAGCGTTCTTACTTTGAAAGGCACTGAGAGCATACATGAGCACACTGGTACTGAAGGAGGCGACGAAGATGACAATCAACTTCGACCGGCTATTGTTTCTGAAGACCGCGAGCCACCTCTGCGGAAAGCAAGCAAAACGGTAACTTTTGCGCTGGAAGAACACGACACAGACGAAGACGAGCAGCAGTTGTTTGAGTTTGACGAGGATCCGAAGCATGAGAAGCCAAAGCCCGAAGAAGATCCGGAAGAAGAGCTTGTTGACGTGAGCTTGTCGGACAACGGCGATGAGACGTCGCCGGCCGCCACCAGTCTACCAGTTTCTGTAGCTGAACCATCATGGCCTAAGGAGGATCTTGCAAAATATGGATCGCTGCAATACACATCAGATCAGATTCCAGAGAGAGTCATTTTCGAAACAAATGATGACCCGTTGATGAAGCTTGTCGACACTGTCAACGACGATGAAGATGACAAGGCCGTGTTTGATGCCGGCGAGCGAGCGTTTGGCCAGGAGTTTGCTTTCTCAGTGGCTTCACCGAGAGCTCAGGATATTGATCCCTCCAGGATGAGCTTTACGGAGCGGATCATGTACAAGTACGTCAAGTTCGACCCGGAGTACAATGATCCTGCCGTGATGGAGTATCTAGCGGCACAGGAGTCCAGCCGGCAGAACGGGACTGGGCCATAGTTTATAAAGGTGTAGACCGTGTATTTATTAGCTAAAGCAGTTCCAAGCGCTGTTTGCGCGCAATGAGACTTCCACCAGACTCGACCGAGCAGGTGCTGGGCTTTGATTCGGACCACAATGAAGACAACCAAGTGAATGATCCGGAAGAAGACATCTGGGGAGACTCTGACATCCCGCCAGAGACGGTAAGCATTCGTCGAAGTCACCACACAGCGGGCTACCGTGATGGTATAGCCCAGGCCAAGGACGAGGCCCTGCAAACTGGATTCGATCAAGGTTACCCTCTAGGCACGCATATTGGTCTACAGGTTGGTCGCATACTAGGCGTGCTGCAGGGACTGGGGCTGGAGAAGCTGGAAGCCGAGGCAAAAGAGGATATGTCGCCTCAGCGGTTGTTTAGTAGACAGTACTATGATGAGACCGCAAAGGAAATATTCAATGGAACGCATCCGTTGGTGGAGAAATGGCAGCGAACCTTGGAGGAGAAACTAAAGGAGCACTCGGGAACGTAGCGGTTGAATCTCAACTCTCTAAGACTCCCGCGGGGCCAGCCCTACCTGATGAGTAATCATCTACGGTCGATAATACAACGTTAACACTGGAATAACCGTATGGCTATGTGCAAGCTTTAAGCGCCAGATAGTCAGTAGTTACCGGCCTTGATCTCTGAAACTGCTGGAATGAATTACGCATAGAGCCAATGTACATGTAATAGATAAATAATCCGACGCTATGTATCGGTGGTATTGTATGTATGGTTCGCAGACTTTCGGTGATGGATCCGGATCACCAGAAAGCACACCAACCCACGAAATGCTGACACAGATTCATGATCTCGGTAGCCTCGACAATCAGCAGGTCTACCTGTGTGGGCACATCCACCCTGGCCTGGTTCTGATTCTTGGTTTTGAACTCACTGCCGTTCAGCTTGCTGATGATTCTGCTTAGTAGTCGCTCTGCTCGAGAGTTTCTCTGCTGTTTCTGATCAATCTTGGACGACTCGGTGTCGTGCAAGTTGAGCCTTCGCTTCCACTCAGATGGGTTTGGCGGCTCCTTCTCTTGCCACCTAGTCGTGGCGACGTTCTTGCCCGTTAGATCTGCCTTCGCATTTAGATCATCTGGTAACTCGAAACCCCAGTTAATGAGAGGGTCACGTGCGAAGGCCTCGAACAGAGCCATGAGCGACTCACCATTATCTCGCAGTAATCGCATCACATTCTCACATGTGATTCTGTAGGTGCCTTCTATACCAGAAACCTCCATGGCATACGTGAGCATTCGGGTGAGTCGGAAGGGAACCTTCTCTGGGAACTTGTCACGAAGAATGGCAGCTTCGAAACAGTCACCAAAGTCGATATGTACCACTCGGCCATTATGCTTGTCCATCATCAGATTGGACGGGTGTCGATCTCCAAGACCTAGAATGTAGCCAACCATAGACATGACTGCCAGCGACCGAGTGTACTCTGTTCGCCGTTCGAGCCAGGTTTCTGAAGACCTGCTCTTGAGCCATAGGATTCGGTATAGATCCTGTCCTCGGGTATTGTTTAGACCATAGGAGAACACCTCGAACTTCTGGAGCAGGTTCAGGTTTTCATAGTCTGGAGCCATCTGGCCCATGATTCGGTGCTCGATGTTGACCAGAATTTTCTGGTCTCGATAATTTCGAATCAGTGCATGGAGAGTCTCACAGTTGGGCACCCATCCTAATAGACCACTCTTGGGCGCCAGTGGTGTAGCAGAGTACTTCTGAATGTACAAATGTCGTTTGAAGCACTCCGAATCACCCGCAAGCAGTGTGTTCACCAAACCAAACAACTGCATGACCATATTGTCTTGCCGGATATCTTCGTGGCCCTTGAGCGCAAACAAGTACTTCTGCCCATTGCTGCCGTACATGTACAGCTTTCGCGGTCGTTGCTTGGACGTGATGACTTCGAGAGAAGCGTCAAAGCCAGAAATGGAAATTACTGGCTTGTGTGGCTCGTAGGTGCCGGGAACGGCAATGCTAAGGTCCTTCGCTGCAAGGAGTTTGGGCGAGACATGCTTGAGTTCTAGGGTATTGCTAAAGGCACCAAGGTGTCGCGTGATTCGTCGGAAAACACCGTAGTACACCTCCCATGCCTGGTTCAGTTGTTGAATGTCGCCTGTTCGCTTGAAACTTCGGCACCATTCACGGGCTTCGTGAAGGTCTCGGCTGAAGGCCGTGTGGAACGACACTTCTCTAAGCGTTTCGGGTCCCTATTGTTAGTTCTTTCATTCGCTAGAGCACTCACCTTCTCAAGCATATTATGCAATGGATCCAAAATTTTAAACATCTTATCCAAGTTCTGCTCGTGGAAGAAGCATCTCGACGCCTCCTCCAATCCCTCATGCCACAGCTCGTGCCACACAACCGCCACTCGGATCAACTCGTGACTGACCATCTCTCCCTCCTCGACCAGATTCTGGCTAACCATCCTCATCTTATCCAACACAGACGCCGCCGCTTGCTGCCGGCTCACACTATCACTCTTGATAGCCACCGACAGAGGGTACATGAGCGCCTGAGGATGCTTCCTACCGAGATCTGTTAGCAAGTCACTTAAGGCTCTGTTCACCACCGGGTCGCTCTGGTGGATCCGCGAAATCAGCTGTGGAACAACCTCTAGCCATAATTCTGATCGGATCATGCCGAAGCCCTCCACCATTGCGGTCGCAGGCTCAGGCAGTCCACCGTATTTGAACCAGAGCGTCAGCAGTCGCAGCGTGTCTTGGATGCTGGTGTCTTCGCTCAGCGAAACAGAGTGGAAGAATCCTCGCAGTGCAGGTACCACGTGCGTATGAACATGTTCCTCGTCCATCTTGTCCTCGCTTTCGTACATGGAAACAACCTCAAAGTTAGCCAGAGCCCAGTTGTGCCACGCTTTATGCCACTTTCTATCGAAATGCGTGGCCAACAGGTAAGACCCCAGAATTTGGCCTCGATCCTCGCTTTTCCACTTTGGATTAAGCGCAACCTGCCATTCGCCCTGTTTGCTGTAACATCTAGCCAGGAGCTGAGTGTACTGTTTGACCTCGTTCGTGGCGCCGGCCCGCTCGGATGGAAGCTGTTGCAGCAACGGATCCTCGTCGGTCTTCAAACCCAAATCACGGGCCATCCGGCTGGTAAAATCCATCAGGTGGTTCAACGCATCTTCACGCTTCTTGTTGGCACTCCACATGTACTTGAGTTGGGCATAGACTACCTGGGGTGGAGCACGGGATCTTTTAGCTTTTTCGTCCAACAGCTGGTTTAGAGACTTTTCGGCGATACCGTTTCGCCCCGACTTTCGGCAGAGATTTGCAAACTTGATCCACATGTCCATGTCTTGCTTTGGCGTAACCACAAGAGCTCTGACTCGCAGCATTCGTTCCCAGGTATCAACGTTCCTTTGACATCCTTTAAGTCGCGTAACCCAAGTTCGTCTCATCATACTCTTTTCTTCGGCGTTTTCCGGCAGCTGCTTGTATTGAATAACCTCCTCGAGCTCAGAAAGCATCTGCACTCTGACCATGACGCCGTAGACACGGTTGTAACTCTCGCTGACCAGTGTTGTGACTTCAGAAACAAGTTTGTCTCTTGCCCGTTGAATATGCATTGTGGCCTCCTCAAAGTTGCTTCGATGAATACATAGAATGGAGTTGTAGAAAGACCAGTCCGGTTTGTCCTTATTCAGGCCTGACACGTAGATATCCATCTTGTCCCACTGGCCGAGACCCCAAGATGCAGTAGCTGCTAGAGGTCCAATAGAGCTTCTATCGCTGCTGTTCAAGCTGCCCCATTTTTCGCCTGCTAGCTTAGACAATGCTTCCCAGTCACCCATAGCGTGTAAACACCTCATCTTGCCCATCACGGTGGTCATGCTTTCGGCTTCGTCGCCGACCTTTGCATTGTACGACTCTAATGCCTCATCCCACCGCTCAAGCTTCTCGTACCACGTCTCTTGTAGAAGCGCGTTATGCTGTTTCTGAGCGTTCTTCAGGATTCCGACTGCAGGGTCAGACTGCTGGAGCTTATTGTTGATTCCAATCAGCTCCTCAATTGCGCGTGCCTTTTGCTCAACCATGTACTCCTGCTCTTTCCAGTGCAGAGCTTTTGCATAGGCGTGGGCCTTGATGGCGTATGCAGCCAGATTTCGCATCTCGAGTGGAAGGTGCTTCTCGTCGTGCTCCATAAACTCACATAGGTTTAGCAGCGTCATCAGCACCTCCGGCGCGATATCAATGCTCTTCATTGCGTGTTCCAGAGCTCGGGTGAGGTCCTCTTTGTACTGATCATACAGTTCACTCCAGCAACTGTAGAAGCTCACGTTAAAGAGTCGCATTGCGAGGGGCGCGTGAACGCTAGCAATAGTAGAGCAGGCCCTGATTGCGTGCGAAGGGCTCTCTTTCAGGAGTTCGATACTGAGCTTTCGCAACCATTCCTGCCAGTCCTCACGAGTGCTCTTTTGTGACGTATCCCACGCTGCCTTGAGGTTCTGCTGGTTGACGGGCAGTTTATTCGAAGGGACATCAGCAGCAGTTGTCTCGTCCAGCATCTTGGGTCGCTTCTTGGAATTGAGGTTTTGGGGAAGGGGCTCGTTGTTAAGCAATCTCGTAACAAGCTGCTCATACGTAGCAGACTGAATCCTGTGCCTGGTAACCACTTTGTTGACAACTTCAATAAAGACTGTGAAGTCACGGCCCATCTGATAGCACAAAGCGCACATTGTTTCCATGCAGACTCGTCGAAGATCATCATTGCCCCTATCCATGACTCGCAGAAGAGGGTGGATGATTCTAGCCGCCATGTCGTTGATATTGATCGTCCGACAGAGCTCTCCGACGGTCTCCACAGCAGCCTTTCTTAGCGGTATCGAGCTGTACTCAAACATGCGCACGATATTGGGAACGATAAGGTGAACATATTCCTCAATGCTTGCACCAAAATTGATGAAGGAGCTCATCACCTTGACTGGAGGCTCAATTGAATCGAACTTATCTTTTTGCAGGATCGACACAAACAGTGGGATAAGTGTAGGAATGTAAATTCGAAATTCTCCCTCAAGAGCTTGTGCGATCGTGTCAATCAGCGACAAAATCGTGGGCTGCAGAGCCGAGACAGCAAAAAACTCTCTGCAGACGTCAAAAATGTCTTCAAGATACGGTCTAATGTGCTGTTTGACCACGTTGATCAACACAGACAGTTGCCGAAAGAAAAACTCCACCAGGTTCGACGCACTGGTTTGCATTACCTTGAGTAAGCCTGGTATGATGTTTTTCAGAAACGAGACGCACTTGAGACCAAGCGAACGGAAAATGTACATGATCGCCTGCGCAAAGTTGGTGTGATGCTGAGCCAAGGCGGAGTCCTCGAGCAAGCTCATCAAAGTTTCGATCGCTACTGTTGGGTAATACTCATCGTTGGCTGGACTTGTTCCATCCATCAGCAGCTTAATGTCGATAGGGATCGCGCTCTTCTCTTCGTGCTTCTTAACTTCGCCGTGCCTATGAGGGTCTAGGGCACCTAAAATCCCCAGTAACCTCACAGTTTCCCGTTTTACTTCAGGCGAGGGCTCTGTTCGCAGAATATCTGTGAGAATGTCTAGCAGCTGTGGGTAGTCTAGCAGCGGCTGGATAACGTAGCCACTGCTAGATGCGAGCTGCCCAAGTGCTTTTAAGGCAGCTCGCTTGCTAGGAGAGCTTTGATCTTCAAGGGCCTCCAAAATCAGCGGCATTACAGTCGGCTGGAACTCCAACATCTCTTCCGCACCCACTCGTGACACCTCGCCGATGGCGTACATCACAGCTGTAGCCACGGTAGGACTAGGGTCCTTTGCACGCAGAAGCAAAACCTCCAGGATAGACTTCACATATGGTTTCACTAGACCTCGAGACGATTGTACCAATGCGCTTAACAGCCTCGCACTCTCTTCCTTGTTTCGTGTGTGCACTGAGTATCGCAGCTCTGTCATGAGCTGAATGAGAGTCTTTCGTAGTGATGGAATCACATAAGCGGGGTTGCTCTGGGTCAATCGGCCAATAACAATGATGGCTTTCTCACGCACCCGGAAAACTTCATCATTCAGCGCCATAAACAGCAGTCGCACGTTCTCCTCCTGAGAAAGATGAGGATCTAAAACAGGTTCGAGAGCGTCCAGAATCTCGCATCGAATATCGACGTTCGCATCGCTCACCACAGCAGAAAGCAGTCTCTCCAATAGATGACCAACTGCCCTCAGCGAATGAGTACTAGTTTGGTGAACCACCGGGTCTTTGACGTATATAGCGCACGAGGTCAACGCAGCAGCTCTCCTCACAGTGCTATCTGGATGCACTAGGTATGTGAGCACGCAATCCCTGACAAACTCTGCCAAGGAAATGCCCTTGAAATCAAAGTGCTGCAGCATTTCCAGAGCTAGAGTGATAAGTTTTTCCCCGTTGGTCTCGCCTTCTCGCGCCAGCATCGCAGCTCGGTATTCCCTCGCGTCAGCGGCGTTCATTTGCAATACATGGCTTGGGCTACCCGGGTGTTTGAACGGATTTCCACTAAGCGTTAGACTCAGCACGTGCAGTAACCGGTCTCGAATCGGCAGTTGCAATGGGGGTATGTATGTGACGAACTTTTTCAGGCAGTCCCACAGTGCTTCGCTCAGTCCACATGAGAATATTAAGTCTTGCAAGTCTCGAGTAACGTGTTTGGCCAAGGACTGGCCGACAGCCGAGGCGAGCATGCCCAGGCACTGAAATATTGGTCCTTCTTGGTCTTTTCGAACACGACTAAGTTAGTTCCGAACCATTGCACAAGGTGACAAAGCAATTCACCGCCACCAACAGCTGTGTCTTTCTCAAACTCACCCTCTTCCACTCAATCCTTCTCTCACGACCTCCAGAATCGGCTCCAGATAAACCACCATATTGCTCTTCACGCTAACCGCAATGTGTCCTATACTGTCAAATAGCAGACTCTTGTCTTTCTCCCTCTTCAGCTGCCCAATCAGATAGGCCATGGTATCCACCAGATATGTTTTTGTGAACTCGACTGGATTGTATCGGGCAAGTCCGGGCAGAATCTCCACCACAGTCCGACGCACCAGAGGGTCCTTACTGTCTTTATAGCGCAAGATCGTCTCGCAAACCTCTGTATATCTCGGCTGCATCAGCATACCAGCGTTCGCCAGTAGCTCTTTGAATACCAACAGACTGCCGTGAATAGCCTCCACTGTACCTAGCTTGAAGCCAATCTGTGTCTCACTCAGTAACCTGTTGTAGTATTGTTGTCGCTGGGCATTCTCTCGCTTCAACAAGATACCCAAACAATTGGACAGAGCGCCAGCGGCGTCTAGTCGAACGCCCACCTTTGGGTCTCTCAGTGCAATCCAAATAACATCCAGGATACTGCCCACATGCGGGTATAAAAGCGTTGGCGAGTACTCCGCGATATATCTGATCTCCAGCACTGCAGCGTGCCTTCTAACCTCTTGCCTGTCGGACTGCAGCCATTCTATAGCCTTTCTAATCTCAACGTCAACCAAATCTCCTGATAAACTGCCATTGTATTGTGTCAATTTACCCATAGCACAGGCAGCCGACCGTAAAACGTCCACGTCTGCCGTCAGAATGACTGAACGAATATATGTTGCTAATCGTGTAACCTTTACAGGCTGCTCTTCGCCGGTCTCGCTGTTTATGAGATGGTCCACGGACATTATTCCGCCAATTCGTATGGTGGGGTCGGCGCTTCGCAACAGCTCTAAAACCTTCTTGTTGAGCTCATTGTAGTAGCGTTGAAATTGATCAGGTGGCATATCTTGAGAGGAAGCCTCCACATGGTTCTTCAATTCTATGGCGGCATGCTGTTTCTCGTCCAGGGATCTTGTTAGTAACACGGTTTTTCTGACGTGACCTACTTTGACCTGAGGCCAATGAAAATATTATTAATCGCAGAGGAATCCAGAGAGGGATACAGCGCTGTGGCCATTATGACCAGCCGTTGTACCTTTAATGTCGCGGGGATTGATACCTGAGTAGCAAGGTTACCCGGCGTGCGGCGCTCGTAAATCACCTCACGAGCATTTGACAGTCGATTAGCGCGAGTAAGGTATGAGCAAGGCAAAGCTGCTCTGTAAAAGCCTCAAAGATATATATTTGCATCCGAAGAGCAAAGTTCTTCATCCGACAGAACAATATGCCGTTGCCAATATATTTGGATCTCTAGAAGAGAGGAACCGCCGGCACAATGAAATTCAGCATCGAAATCGCATAAATCTTTATAAACGGTTCAGAAAAGATCTTAAAGGTTATGATTCGAGCCAGCCGTATCCGGATATTTCCGTGGAATCAAAGGATTTGGACGAAAAGGCCACAATACTACGAAAGTCGCCTCTATTTTTGATTACACAACCTAAGGCGCCGGAATATGCTGAAATTGTGCATTCAAAGTATGCAAGCAGGTGCAAAGGACACAGTTTTCTGAGTGCAGTCAATAGGTCGAGTCTACTGGCACTGTTGTGGCACTTAGAGACGAAATCTGACATACACGACTACTGGGCTGTCAAGTCTTCATACAAAGCCTTTGCCCTGTTGAATGACAAGCCTTACTTTCTATTCACTTTTGGAGGCAGACGGATAGACGAGAAGCTGTTGAGTGTTTTCAATGGATCCGCACCGGAGCTGAATATTGTAGCCGCGGTGATCAGTGCCAGAGCCATTGGAGGACAAGAAGGTCTGCGGGAGATTACAACGTCAATAAAAGAACCGTGGAAGGTTCCTGATCAGACGGAGAACATGAAGGCATTCACAGAGGTATTTCGAGAATTGGCCAGAGAGGGCCTTACGGAGACCAAGCATGCGGGAGAGCGGTTGTTTTTGACCCCAGCCAAAGAGAAAGAAAGACAGTTCGCCAGGGCGGCCAGAACTGAATGTAAATAATGCACTTAACCTAGAAGCCTAGGCTGTAGTGAATCAAAAATTAGCATACTCTTACACTGAGGTTTTCATAGGCACGCTGATGCTGGGATCGCACCAGCTTTCCCAACACCATAGAAATGAGCTGCCTCAAGTTCGTCTCCTCAGTATGCATACACCACTCCTTTTCAAACTAACAAGGTCTGGAAGAACTTTGTCACGACCAGTGGTCTGGAACCCACGCTAATTGACAAGCTGAGGGTAGTCAATGCCGTCCCAGGAAAGGTGACGCTCGAGCTGGATATCGAGCATAAGCACACTGTGAGTTTATTGATTTGATTCCACTAATGAGAACAGGCTTCAGATTCTTCATGGAGGCACAATTGCCACGCTCGTGGACCTAGGAGGCTCGCTGGCCTTGTCCTCGCGGGGAATGTACAGTACCGGAGTCAGCACTGATCTGAACGTCACCTACGTTGCCTCCGGCGGTAAGGTCGGCGATAAGATTATAGTTGTGAGTATGAGGAGTGCAAAGTTCACACCGTTGAGATGGCTTGAGATGGCTTGAGATGTAAGATGTGGCTATGACCTAACTGCTGTTTAAGGAATGTGCTTCTCTGGGCTCCCATGACACCTCGGCTGAGGTCATCGCGGACTGTTTAATTGCCTAGAGACACCATGTTACCTTCTAACCCAGGACTGTTTGTGCGACAAACTCGGTGCAAGCCTCGCCTATACCAATATGAACTTTTACAACTCTCAGAACGTGCTGTTCGCCCGTGGAAGCCACACAAAGTACATTGCCCATGCGATGAAAGATGTAAGTAGCACACTGGAGGCAGAAAGACAGATGCTTGTCTGGAATGGATTTCCTAGCGATCAAGGTGCACACGATCTGCTTGCTGCTGGCACTTCTAACCTTACCGTTCAAGGGTATCACTGCTAAACTTCTACTAACTCAGGTCAAAAACCAGCTCGCTGATTTCAAGCCACCAAAGGCCTAACAGATCTCGTCCACTCGGTCCCGCGTAATTGTGGGGTTACCCTTTTGGGGAGTATGGTCACATGACCCACCTCCTGATCACAAACATAGAAACCTAGGTTAGACGACACATACAACAACTAAACGCCTACACTAATATTTAATCCTGCTCTTCAAAATCTAACGACGAGTACATCTGGTACCGCTGTATATTCTACACCAAACCGACCGCGGGCCGTCATTGTCACCATCACATCCAACATAACACCAACCGAACTGCCCCCTCCATACTCTCCCTCTCCTCACATGAGCGTCCAACAGCCAGGGTCCATCATCACCCAGGTCTCATCTACACCTACTGGCCCTACTTTCGTGAGCGATGGCCTGGATTCAAACATCCGTCTCGACTTACGAGGCACGGTCTTTGATCTAAGCCGTGAGGAGCTTATGAGATTGCCTGAGAGTATCTTGCTAGGCATCTCCAACGGGCTTGTTGTCGACAATACCAACCCTCTCACGCCGCTTAGTGAGCTAGACGCCGCCTCTGTCAACTTTTCACCAGAATGTCTGCAATACACACTCGATGTCTTTCGAGAAGCCGCGGCAGACGTTCCCGCGACCTTTCTGACCCTCGACGAGACTGAGGAGGGATATGAAACCGTCACCGATGTTCTCAACAAGCGACCAGCAATCATTGTCTTACGTGAAGACCTCGACTACTACTGTCTGCCGCTGGAGACTGAAGTTACGCCTGAGCAGATGAAGCAAATAAAACGAGAGTGCGGTAAGGTGATTTGCGAGCAGGGCAAGATCTTTTCAGGTCTAAGGAAAGGCAGCGAACCCGATTCTGCAGAGCGACATCTAATCGACATGCTCTGCTCTTCGGGATTCGACATTCAAGACGAGTGGGGATTCCGAGCACCGGAGCCAAACAAAACAGTCATAAGCTCGCTGGCACTCATCCGATTAAAGGTGCCTCAGGAGCCAGTCGAGTCAGAAATGTCAACGCCTCATAAGCTGCTGCTATTTTGGAGAAAACCAGCCAGAAAGTGCTGGTGGGATATAATGAATCTAGATGGAGTGGAGGGCTTTGAGGGTCCTCTAAGAGTTCACATACGAAGGGTGTGGACTCTGGAACTGTCAGTCATCGGGGTGAGGTAAAGCTCGTTTGCAAGTTCTAGATATCGATACACATCCCAGATAGTGCCCAATAATGAAAAAAGGAGGCCGTAATGAGAAGTAATGAGATATAATAATAAATTATTGCATATAGTACACTAGGCCCATGAAAACGTCAATTGCTATGCTCTTGCACATGAAATGGTTCGAATGACTGTTCTGTGAATTGCTCCGATTGTGCAAATGGGTGCTCCGAAAACTGCTCCGTATCTGCGTACATTAATCCGCCTGAAAATTGGCTTCCAGCGCTTGGTACGGGCGGTAACAAGGACGAGAAGGTGGCCAGTGACGGATCTGAGTCCGATGGGGAAACAATCTGGGACTCTGATGAAATAGAGCTAACACCCACATTTATCATCGGATCCACCACGGCTTGACCAACAAAGATAGCTTTGATGTCTCGGATCCATGGCGATTCAAGAAGCTCCTTCGCAGAAGCTCTCCTGGCAGGGTCCCTGTCAATACATCGCATCAAAAACTCCTGGCCTGCTTCACTAAGCTGGTCGTTGGAAGGTAGCTGCGGTAAATGGCCAGCGGCGATATGGTACATGATGGCCCATTCATTGTCTAAATTGACCCAAGGGCGTCTGCCTGTAGTCATTTCCAGAACACAACAGCCCGTAGACCAGACATCAGAAGCTCCGTGCCGGCCTGGATCACTGCCAGTAATTACCTCTGGAGACATGTACATTGGAGTTCCTGTCATACTTCTGCCTCCGTTTTGAGTGTTCTGATTGATAGGGCCGCCACCCGCTCGTGTCTTTCCCGTCTTCGCGATAACCTTTGCTGCGCCAAAATCGACAAACTTCAGGACGCCCTGGTGGTCAAGCAAAATGTTGGCGGGCTTAATGTCTCTGTGAACAATACCTGCCTCATGCAGATACGCCAGGCCCTCAAGCATTTGCAGAGTGTAGATTTGAACCACCGTTTCGTCTTCAATTCGGCCATATTCAAGCAGTCCCGCTAGAGACCCTCCTTGGCAATACTCCATGAAGATAAAGACCCGGTCTCGGTGGACCTCCACACCGAAATAGTGAACAATATTGGGATGACTTAGCACTTCTAACACAGACATCTCGTCTTTGATAGACTTTAGCGTTTGTCGGATAGACTGAGTATCCTGGAGCCTAATCTCTTTCACGGCCATAAGCCCACCGGTGTCAAGATTGACCGCAGCATATACTGTACCAAAGGATCCGCTGCCGATGAATCGTCCCTGCTGCCAACGAATGGAGAACTGTGCAAAAGAGGACTGAAGGAATGCAACGAAATCGGCGTCGGTGGTACCATAGTCAAGAACCTTACCCTTGGTAACCTTCTCTTGTCTCTGATATTCTAGCTCTGTGATCTTCTTCATAGCGTCTTCTCTCAGCGCTGCCATAAGTTCCATATCGTCCTTGAACTGCATGTTGCTGACCCTGTTCCGCCTTGAAATCTCCGTTCGCTTTCGTAGGGCAGCTTGAGAACGAGCTCCCATAATGTCGAAATGAGAAATCAGCAGAGACATGCAACCAGCAACCTTTGACCGTAATGCGGTGAACTGATCACTACTCATTGCCACGATGTTTACTCCGCGAGTCATCACCATAGCAAAGTCAAGGGCGTTCACACACCATCTGAAAGTTCTCGTGTCTGTGGGATTGCAATCGTCGCATATGAAGCTGACCCATTCAATACACAGATCAATCAGGTTGTGCGCCACGCGTCCACGTCGGCCTAGGTCCATACTGTTAACTGCTCGCTGACCAAGATCTCTGGCAAACGAGAACATGTTCTCTATCGTCTCGGGGATGTTGTAGCGCTTGCATCTCTTACGGAAGCCCTGAGCACCTGTGATGATAGACATACTCAGCCTGTACAGGAGTTTCCTCACCTTTGCGAGCTCGTGATTCACCTCAGTCAAATGCGACCTCGATTCGACAATAATGTCAAAGACCTCTCCAGCTGTCAACTTCTCCAGCTGTCTTCTCGCCAGTTTGAGCTCGTTAAGTCGTCCTTCAGAGACAAGCCGCATAGTTCCTGGTTCGATATCCAAATCGGTAGAGGCCATATCAACATTCACAATTTCACCTTCCCATACTAAAGGCTCCTCGAGGCAACAGATCAAAATGTACGCGACATGATCATCCTCAGTCATTGGCTCGCATCGCGAGTATCCGGTCAGAATCTCCTTGATTCGGTCAGGCTGTTTCTGCAGCGACGCGTCCGCAATAGCGTAGATTCCATACTTCTCATAACCACCCGTCAGTACCAAAAAGTGGCCGGAGTTTCTCAACGCTTGCACAAAAGACTTGACCTTGTCGCTCTTGGTCTTGAGTGTGTATTCCGTGCAGTTTTCGTAAGATTCGCATAGCACCCTAAGTTAGCCTGGTTTGATAAATTGTGTCACTCACTTGTAAAAACGCAACAGCTTACGTTGAAAGCTTCGCACGTTTTCAATGGTTGTCGCAAACCACCTCTGTAGCTCACTGCTCTTCCATTCTGCCGGGCCCTTCATCTGTGTTTGCCAATACCAAACCAATTTGGTAAGCATTTTGCATTCTAAGGCACTGAACTTTGCGGCCACTACGTTGTCGCCGCCTGCAATAGTCTTGGCATAGTCCCGCATCATGTAAAACTGTTGTTCCAGCTGATCAGTGTCCTTGAAAGCCTCAAACGCACGATGAGTCTTGAAACTGTCCATGAACTTCAGCTCAATCTGGCTGAGATAATAGCTTAAGCATTCCAGCAGCGTGTTATTGAACGCTTCGTCATGTTGACTCGGGAATACCCACCCCTTATCGAAAATTGGCTCGGTATACAGCTGGTTCTGACGAAGTGTTGACGTCGCTATCTGCATGTAAAGTGCGAGATCGTCGATCGCCTGATCGATAATCATCATTGTCGGGTTTGTTAACCTTTTCGCATATGCTGTTCTCAAACTGATGATCTCTTGTATCAGCTTTATCGGAAACTGTAGCAAGTGCGTCAGCTGTTCGTGGAATAAGGGGACCCCGATCTGCACAAAAAGTTCTGAATATTCCACAGTTGCCTCTCTGGCTTTTTCGATCCAGGGGCTCATATTCTTTTTGATTCGTAACTCGAAGATGTTGGTTAAGTCATCAGACTTCATAATGCTCTCCACTAGGGAACTCCTCTCATCCATTTTCTCCACCTTTTGCTGTGTTTGCGGCCTGTCGGGCGGCCGCGTGGGGTCCAAGTCATTATTCCCTGTCCATTCTTTCAAAAGAGCCAGCTCTTTGTTGATGTACATGGTGATGGAACACCATGCTGTAAGCGCCTCCAGTCGGGATTGGAATTCTGCAGCTCCGTAGGTCGCATTGTCTTGTCGCATAGCCTGTTTACTCTTCCAAAGGTTCTCGCACATTTCCACTTTCTTCAATATACCGTCCACCTGCTCAACAGCCTTCTCCATGCTAGCCTCACCTTCGTATCTCACTCGAAACTCCAAAAAGTCCTTAAGAATTGAGTTAACGTCCGCTCTTGAATACTCCAAGATTCGGGTCTCCTCCTGTGGCGTCCTTCCATATATCTTTGACCGTATGCCACACCACAACTCATCTTCCTGTATGACTCGGTTCTGAAGCGGTTTGAGTCTACGTTTCTCGGATCGCACCACCTCTCCGGTCAGCACTGAAGACAGCATTGCCTGCCACTCCAACCTCTCGCGCCTCGACTCAGGGTCTGCTGATCCATCGCCTGGGGTATAGGAAGCTTCAAGAACAGGCACGCTAGAGAAATTGTCGATATATTCGTCGTCGAAACTCGTTCCCACTCCTCCTAGTCCGAATTTCTCCGTGGGCGTCTCTGTGACGGAATCGTCGTCCTCGCTGTCACTGTCCACGTCTATGGTCGCTGGTGACATTCGCGATGAGCTATCGTTCCACATGTCGCTCTTGATCTTTTGGATATATGCCTTTTCTTGAATCTTGTACTGATCACGATGGGATGATGAGCTCGTAGGCGTCCTGACTGGAGCATAGGTGCCTGTAGTCCTAGAGGGTACTGGATGATGTGAGGAGAAGTAGTCCTCGCCGCCTGTCACTGCTGCTGGACTGGATCCATTTGGCTCTGCGAAACTTATCGCCGGCTTGCTCATCTCTCGTGACAGAGATCTATTTCGAACTTTGCTTGACTCGCTACGTTTCCGTCCGTTAGAGCTCTTGCCAGCACTCTTGTCGTCGCTCATCTTGGTGCTGGCGATGCTGGCGGTGTAGCTGGCGATAGCGACACTAGCGCCTAAAATAATGCTTATAATGTTAGTGGTATCTGTTCCGAAACGCTGGGCGACTAGCCAAAACAAGCGTGATCAGCAAATGTTCAAAATCGGTCCCAAATCAAGCGCAGAAATTAAGCGCTGTGTAATGATGGCGGGTCCTGTGCCTGAGGTGATGATTAGATAGCAACGCGTGTCCTGTCCCGATAGCCACATTAGGTCTGTGAGAGACATTAATTCTGGGACACTTAAACCACGCCGACCGTGCACTTGCAATAGCACTTTAGTTGCGGCACGTTGATAGTGACCTGAAACTAGAGCTGTCATATTACCCCCTTCCGATCTAATACCGGCATAGGTAGACACACAGGCGGGGAACCCACTGCATAGCATAGGCGTCAGCATAGAGCACTCAGCATAGGAGTCGGAGACGCATCAGATGCCAGGAATCGTCACGGGGCCAGATCTAGACGAGTGTATAGAGCGACTGTACAAGCGAGAACTTCTGCCAGAAGTCACGGTTGAAGCGCTTTGCCTCAAGATCAAGGAGCTTCTCATCAAGGAATCTAACGTTGTTCACATACAAGCACCAGTGACAGTTGTTGGTGATATCCATGGCCAGTTTTACGATCTGCTGGAAATCTTTCGGATAGGAGGCTACTGTCCTGATACAAACTACCTTTTCCTTGGCGATTATGTGGATCGAGGTCTTTTCAGCGTGGAAACCATGACCCTTCTGGTATGCCTTAAGCTGCGGTACCCTAATCGACTGTACCTGATTCGAGGCAACCACGAGTCACGAGGCATCACGCAAAGCTACGGATTTTATACTGAGTGCGTTCGAAAGTACGGCTCTGCGAACGTGTGGACGCACTTCACGGATATGTTTGACTTCTTGACACTTTCTGTGGTGATCGACAACTCGATTTTCTGTGTGCACGGAGGACTCAGTCCCACGATACACTCAATCGACCAAATCAAGATTGTTGACCGGTTTAAGGAGATTCCGCATGAGGGACCTATGGCTGATCTGGTCTGGTCCGATCCAGAGGAGGGCAAGCCTGACTTTAGCTTATCGCCACGAGGCGCAGGATACACATTTGGCATTGAGATTGTGAAGAAATTCCTGTCTCGCAATAATATGAGCCACATCCTCAGGGCTCACCAACTGTGTCAGGAGGGTTACGACGTGCTGTTCCAAGATAGACTTTCTACAGTGTGGTCAGCACCAAACTATTGCTACAGATGTGGCAATCTGGCATCCGTACTAGAGGTGAACGTGAACGGGGAGCGATTTTTTAATGTGTTTGACGCGGCACCAGAGAACGAGGAACATTCAATGATGCTTATGAACGAGGGAAAGAACGGGATGAATGGAAACGCCACAACTATACAGGGATTTCCACAGACGCGGCCTGTGGAGTATTTCTTGTAGTGCACCGAAAGGGCTCTTAATGATTTTCACCCCATGGTATATAGTTAACGACTTGTAATGATTGTAATATAATCGTCATTCTTAATTCCAACATCAAATGTGATGGTTTTTGTTAGTATGGTTAGTCTGAATTGAGTCGTAATATGTACATGATAATCATAATAGCCGATGTTTACCTGAATGCCTGCAATGCGCTATCAAGCTTCGTCTTCATCTCCTCCCATTCATCTGTAGCGTCACTGAGCACGGTAATGGCGCCACCGGCTCCGATTCGCCAAACGTGGTGACCCTCGTCCCTGTACGAGAAGGCTGATCTGATGACGACACTCCACTGGCCCTCGTCGAGAACAGACCAGTAGCCGGATACACCAGAGTAGATTCCTCGCTCGACGTGGTCCTCTAGGCCCTCGAGAATCTCTACAGATCGAATCTTAGGAGCACCGGTCATAGATCCTGGAGGCAGCGAGTGAGCGAGGAGGTCAATACCGTTGTAATCTCTTGGAAGATCACCACTGATGACAGAGACAAGCTGGTACACGGTGTGGTATTCCTCAACTTGCATGAGTTTGTCTGCTCGGACGTTCGTCAACATCTGGTTGAGATCGTGTCTAATGAGGTCGACAATCATGAGATTCTCACCTCGCTCTTTGTTGGTATTGAGAATAGCGTCAGCCTTCTCCCGGGTCATGTGAGGTCCCTTCTTGACGGTTCCTTTGATGGGTCTGAACTCGCACACACCTTCTCGTGTCCAATGCATGAACTTTTCTGGCGATGAGCCCACCAGCGTTGAGTCCACTAGATCCAGGAAGCAAGAGTATGGGGCTGGGTTTCGCTTGTGCAGAATTTTGTACAGCATCCACGGCGACATTTCCGATGGCAGCGTGATCTTAGTTGGTGCGGTTAGACACAGCTCATAGGAATCGCCAGATAGGAGGAACTCCTTAGCCTTGTTGATGTTGTCAATGTACTTCTGCTGATCCGGCATCTGGACTTCGACCGGGCCCTCAAGGTACTCGCCGCAGCTGTTTGGAACCTCTCCGGTGACATAGCCAGAAGCCAGAAATGTGGAAAGCTCTTTTGAAACACTCGAAACCCACTCGTTGTCGCCATCAGAAACGGAAATAGTGTAGATTTTGTTTTCTTGAATATCCAGCAAAACGCTTCGCTCAATGTCAGCCAAGCTGACATCGGCCTTCTTGACGTTTGTAGCTGTGGCCCTCTTCTTGCCCACAGCATAGCCCAGGTACCCAACAAGACCACCCACAAAAGCGCCCTTTACTGGCCCGTCGCACTTCCTGAACTTCTCCAGCTTTGGCGCCATATACTTGGCTAGATATCCCCAGATGCTATCTATGCTGTGTTCTTCTGTTTTAGCATGGCCGAACTTGCTGAGGAACACTCGGTCACTAGTTTCGTTATAGTGGGTAATCATTTGAGTCTTTCCATGCTCCAAAACACCGATGATAGAGAATCGACCAGGTTCGCTGGCGGAGTTGAGCAGTGTTACCTGGCACTCGTATCGTCCTCGCAGGTACTCGCAAATGTCAATGGCAACCTGGCTGTTGACTTTGGTTGAGACGGTAGAGACGCTCTCAAAGAGGACCTTTCCTGGATTTTGGTCAACGTTTGAGGTTTGCTCGCTTCTCTCAGCCAGCTTCAGTGCACTCGGCTTAATGCTGTATTTCATCACACCCTCGTACCCTTCGACCTTTGCCACCCTGCCGTTCTCCTTTAGCCATTGCTGCGCAATTTGCCAGAAATTCGCAAAAACTGTCTCGCCCTGCTCAGAACATATACTCTCTGGGTGGTACTGAACGCCGTAGAAGGGCTTAGTCTCGTGTCGTCCGGCCATAAGGATATCCTCATGATCTTTAGTCCACGCAAGGGGAACAATAGATCCCTTGGAGACCGCATGCAAAGAATGATACCTGATGGCATCGAAGGGCTCAGTGATCCCGGCGAAGATCTCTTGCCCCGTATGCTCGATTCGGCCCGGTTGGCCATGCTTCACATCCTTGAGACGTTTGATTTCGCCACCAAACGCCAGAACAAGACTCTGGAAGCCCAGACACACGCCAAAAACTGGCACATTCTGGGTCCACAGCTTTGGCAACACGCCAACATCGCTAGGGATATCAGGCGATCCAGGTCCAGGACCCACCACCACAGCGTCAAAGTACGGCAAAATGTCGTTCAGAAAAGTATCATCGTCAACACAATCGTTGTGAATGCAAACGACCTCGGCACCAGAGACATTCTCGACAAGCTTCACCAGGTTAAAGGTGAAGGAATCGTACGAGTCAATTAGCAGAACCCTGGAACTGTACGTCATGTTCCTAGCGCTATGCTTCTAGAGGAGGATTCCAGGCCACGTAACTTGTGTAATTGCGAGTTTGAGTCTAGAAGCAACCGCTGAGTGATGTTAGTATGGTGTCAGACTCCTTCTATAGCGTATTAGTCGGGATGAATCGGGTCACGATGACAAAAAATTCGGCACGGTTTTACGCGGCTAACCCCGAACCCTAACCGTGGGAAACGATAGGCCCTAACCCAGGTTCGTATTCAGACCAATCGTGGAGCAACAATTTAACTGGACGCGAGAAAGAAGAGCTCAAATCGCCAATGCGGCACGCTATGACTAGGCAGGTGTTTCTCATCTTATATCCGTTGTGTTAAGGGCAACCATAACCAGAAAATCATTACCTGGTAGCTCCCTCACCTCTAACAATGCTGTCAGCCGCGTCGAATCCATTTAACATGTCACGTGACAGCTCCCAACCTTGACGAATCTGAAAATTAATTCGCGAGCTTAGCACACAAGCGCCTAAACACAAATGAAGCCCTCTCCTATCAACTGGCTGCTGAGGCCCTGGAAACGATACCGAGACGGAACTCCGTTCTACGGAATGGGCAAGACCGGTAACAAGCGATGGGCTCTTTCGACAAAGCAGGGTAACAAGAACTTCTACAAGGGTACTGGATCCTCCGGTATTGGTCGATGGACCACACGAGGACGATACATCATCAACTGGGACAAGGTCAGGACGTATGTTGTTCCCTCTAATCTGAATACGACAGTCCTGAAGCCTCTAGTTTGCACCACGGCTCCAAAGATCACACACACTTATGTTGGATACGACAAGGGCGCTATTGACGGAAAGCTATATATTCAAAAGATCAAGGAGTACATTGAGTATGGAACGAGTGAGGCTCCTGAGGCCAAGCGGGCAGACTATACTGAGCGGGGTTAGTGTCAAAGTCAGCGATTCATCAGCATTACTTCATTCACCACAGCACAACTCTACTTTGGTCGCTGGCAGCTCCAGACCGAAGCGAGCTTATCCTTCGTCGGGCATCTAGGAATAGTACCTGGGTCAGCATGTACATAGACAATCAAAGTGATACTCACAGTTCGAGGTTGGATCCGTTGTGGATCTCGTAGTCGGCGAGGGTTATATGGTCCTTAAAGGTGGTGTAGCCTTTCTTTAGGACGATTTTCTCAGAAGGCGTACCGATCTGAGCGGCGAGGACCTTTTTAAAGTCTCCCACAGTGTCGTCGGCGAGGCACTAGGTTAGCATTGACGAGGCGGCAAATCAATGGCCTCGGGTGGCAAGCCCAGAATCCAATGCCTTAAGACTTTTTCAATAGTTGACGTACCTTGACCCGGACCTTTTTTCCGACACTAAGTTAGCCCCACTGACAGACGAATCAGCACCGTCATGACAGGCAAATCTAGACACCAGTCACATGACTTCTCGCTACTAACACATCCAGCAACCCTCTCTTGCCGCCTGCCACTCACCGGTCGTTGCAAATGACTTCAATCATTAAAGCGCGTGTCTAGGGTGAAGCTCTTGTGTCTACTCACATCTGCGCGCTCATCGTACCTGGAGCGGACTACAGTGCCAGTTTCCCCAGTGACAGCATACACCGCTACATTTTCTAAACATCAGTAAACTCCGGCATGCGGAAAGGCGTCGTGACCGCATTAACTTCTTATATCGTCCAAACAAAAGCCCAGGCCTACCGCCAGAACCTTCTGACGACACCCTTTGAGGTTCAGCCTTTAATCACTCTACGCCTGAACAAATCAATGACAAGATGTATTTCTATGCCGCCAGCTCTCGCCGAACAGCTGCATTATTTTTGCCAGTTAAACTCACGTAGCTGCACTGCTGTCGTGTGCTCAACCAGCGGTTAACGTGTGCGATTGGGCCTGTACTGTCGCGCTCGCTCTTCGGTTGCGTTTAACCAACGACAATGGTGTCGTCGGCGATGGTGTACTCTGGGATCTCCAGGTTGGCTGGAGCTGGGCCCTTTCTAATTCGTCCGGAAATGTCGTAGTGGGAACCGTGACATGGGCAGAACCATCCACCGTAGTCACCAGACTCGCCGATTGGCACACAACCCAAGTGTGTGCAGATACCAACCATCACGAGCCAGGCTGGGTCCTTGACTCGGTCGCTGTCGGTCTGTGGGTCTCGCAGGTTCTCAACCTTAACGTTGTTGGCTTCATCAATCTCGGCCTGAGTTCGGTGTCGCACAAAGATTGGCTTTCCTCGCCACTTTACAACAATGTTCTTTCCTTCTGGGATGTTGCCCAGACCAATCTCAACCTTGGCCAAAGCCAGAACGTCGGCAGAAGCAGACATGGAGGTCAAGAAATCCTGAACAGTAGCTCGAGCAGCAGTGGCACTCAGCAAACCAAAAGTACCAACCATAAAGTAACTGAAGACTCGGTTGGAATCCTTGTTTCGATCTTCCTTAATGTATGGACCAAAGTCTGGCACCTTGTACGAATTGCCGGAGCTGCCCAGTGGGTTGCTGGAGGCAAACCGAACCATGCTGGGAACAGCCCGAGCGAGCTGGCCACTTCGTCGTGCCAACATACTAACTCCAGTCATTTTTGTGTGTGCGTTGGTGGGAGGTTGGCAATTTTTCCACTCCAAAACTAATATCCCAATTCGTTAATTCTGATTGGTCGTGTTACCCACCACTCCCACCGAGACATTTGGATCTTTTGGAGCAATGCGACAAAATGAGCATTTTACCTTAGCAGACCGATTAATGGCTTATTGGTACATTCTCAGGAGGCAAAATGTGCTCTGTGGCAGAATACCGAGAAACAACTTATCCGGGTCACGTGATGATGCGCGCACTGGTCACGTGTACACTCATCGCGAATGTTATACGCATGGGGTAACTAGAGTGTACCGTAACCTTACCCAAGGCAGCTCCACGCTCAGGGTTCACTACTATTCTTGCAAACAAAAATCCCGTGGTGTGAGGAGAGAGTACAGGTGAAATGTCAATTATATTCGATGAAGACGCAAGACCTTTTTTTCTTGTGAAGTCACTCAAAACCCAGTCCGCTGAAATGATGAACTTTTCTGGGTATGTGTGTTCTGCCAATCTTAAACGGTGCTTATATCACAGAAAAAAACACACCAGAGGCAAAGCGTATAGGCAGCAATTGGTCCTTTGTGCTCTGCCAGTGACGCTGGTTGTGACCACAAAGCCGTTTCCATTACTTTGAGTTCTTCAGAGGTACTATACCCATCAAAACTCTCCGGTGCTTTCAGAGAATTAAAGATGAACCCTGTGACGTCATGGGTTAGGGTATTAAACGGTTGTTTTCAGGATACAGAGTCATAAATTTTCGCAGCGAGCAGCGTGCATTCTGTGTCTGGATCAGAAGCTGAAAGTTCACCCTAACTCCAATACTCTATAGTGACGTGCTGCACATCAAGTTTGTGTCACAATTTTCGGTGGTTGGTGCGTCCGTGAGGCCGGGTTGCAACGAAAATGTGCGACTGTTGATTGGCTGCATGGTTCAGTCACAAAGTACAAGATACGGATTGAGACCATTACAATGCTGATCACCCTTGGCTGAGGGTCATTTTTGGAGAAACTGTGGCTCGAGATGACCGGAATTTCCGGCGCGCAGTAGATTGTGGTGACCGGCCCGATCGAAAAAACGTCGACATCGAGGGCTTGGGATACAAGAGTGCTCTACAGGTCAAAAATCAAAATTAAATCTCAAGTTATTAGGTATCCTAAATTAATTAGTAGCATTCGTAATGCTCAGTATATTGAAAGGTGCGAAGTGTGCGTGATGCTAGATGCGGATATGGCACACCCTCGCACTTCGTGTTTAAGAGTGCGCTTAGTTGCCTGGGGCTGGCTTAGCACCTGGGATAGCGCCCGTCTTTGGAATGGCGACGACGTTGCTGGAGGAGGAATCGTAAGAAGCCTGGGCGATGGCGATCTGGTTGTTGGTCAGATCGTACACAACGTAGGCGGAACGCAGAATAACATCACCAAACAGGTTGTAGTTGTCGGCCTGGGAGTTTGGCAGGAGAGCCACGAAGTAGGATGATGGTGGGTTGGTGAAACCGGCACCGTCAGTGGACAGCACGACGGCGGAGTATGGAACAGTCAGCTTGGCACCAGAAAAGTCAACCTCGAAGGAGCCGCTGGTTGGAACCGAATTGACGAAGTAGGCGCCGTTGGTCTTGTCCCAAGTGCCGCCAATCTCCTTGCCGACCTTGTCGACGACAGTCTGTGGAACGTAAGCCAGAGATGTACCAGAGTCCAAAACAGTCTTGAACTTGGTGGAGCCCTCGACGGCGGCGTAGACCTCCAGAGCGTCAGAGGCAGTAACCTTAACAGTGTAAAGATCACCGGTGTACTTGGAGGAGTCGACACCGCCGAAGACAATAGAACCGGACTTGGCGTTGACGTCATCCAGGAACAAGGAGTAGGCGTTTCGGTTGATAATACCGGCGGAGACCAGAGACTGTGGAACGTTGGAGTACACTGATTGGCCCTGCTCGACGCCCGCCTCGCCCTGTGCGTAGGCGATACCAAAGATACCCATTGGGGTGTCCTGCTGAGCCTCACTGACTGTGGCGAACTGCTGGCCAGTGATTTTGGAAGATCCAAAGGTGAGGGTATCGGTGACGAAGTCGCCCTTAGCGGCGCCGGAAACGTAAGTGATGGAGAAGTCGTCGTTGAGGTATTTGTAAGTAGAGGACTTCTTGGAGTCGAAGGAGGCGGACTTGTCCTCGCCGGCGGAGGGCTCGTAGACCCAGAGGTCCGAAGAACCTGTGTCTAGGTAGGCCTCAACCTTCTGAGCAGGGGTTCCAATGTCGAGCGTGGCGACGTAGGAGTAGACCTGGTTCTCTAGTGAGAGGGATGGGGTGGATCGCTTAGAGACGGCGTTGTTGTTGCCAGTGTGTCGAATGGGAATGGTGACGACGCCGGAGACGGAGTCGTCTCGCTTGGTTGGGGCCGAGAGGGCCAGGGTGGAGAGGGATGCCAGAACGATAGAGTATTTCATAGTGAATGAGAGAGAGAGAGAGAGAAGTGATTGATGATGTAGAAGTGGAATCAATGCCAATTTTATAGTTTGTCGTAGAGATCACAGGTTCAGAAACGGCGCCAGATCAGGGCCTCATAGATAGCACCCCACGTACGGTCAAAGCATCCAATCTGCAGCAATCCGCAGCAATCCGCAGCCAACCCGTACCGAATGTGCAGCCGGTATTGCTCAAAAGCAGCGAGTTGTGCATATTATTCCCGCCCTGAGTGTGGCGCACGGGCTTTGAGCGGATGGCTCAGATTTGTCGCTGCGAACGTCACAACAGTGCTCGCCGGGCTCTCGAACGGGTTCAGGTGGCTCAAAACAGAAGGAGGCTGGTTATCATGCCGAGTTGGATGCCGGGTGGGTGTGGGGTAGAAAGTAAGGTTTAACTTTGACGCCTAACGAAACTAAAGTACCGAGGCAGTATTCAGCCCTCTCAGCCAAGCACACATTACCGCTAGTGAGCGACCCGGCGACGAAGCTTAGCTGAAGCTTAGCCACCTTGGCGCTTGGCAGGGATCAGCTGATCTAGGGCTCGGTGGGCCCAACGGCGCCTCAATCACGTCATTTGGCTTTCATTTGACTTGGGGCCGTGATACCTGTTATTTCTAGCTGTGTACTGAAGAATTGCCCACTGATTAGCGAAGAGAGCGCGGTGAGTATAGTGAGGTGAGAGGATGTGCAAAGCCTAACCCTATCAGATGTAGCCTAACCCTGATAATCAGATCTACCAGCCAATATGAAAACCTGAATATAAACACGCTACACGCTCTTACTTGAGCTATCTATGAGGTCTTTGTTGCAAACCCCGGACCCTGTTCGGCGATAAAATTACATCCGCGGCGTCGGCAAGGCACTGTCAGATTCTCCACCACGCCCAGCATCTGACTAAGCGCTCGCCAAATTCAGGCTATCGAGTATCGCAGCGTTGCAATTCCCTATCGCGGTTATCCTCCTAGCGCCGTGTGCTGTGATTTCTGGTCAAGTGAAAGCTTAGCGGTCTTGGCAAACAGGAGGCCGACTCGGTCAACAGCAGACGGACGTATCACGTGTTGGAAGGTCACCACATTGTTTGCAAGCCAGTTAGAATCTAGAGGAGACTGTCACAGCCATACGCGCTTCGATCTGATAAGCTTACCTGCGCAAACCGGATAACGAACCGAAACCTATACGCGGTTACGCCATCTAACTTATATACCCAAACCCCCCTCTGAGGAACTGCATTATCACATGTTTGTATGATAACAGCATCGCAGTGATGAATATCGATATACGCCTATCGGAAAACGAACGCGCAGTGGAAACCTGGCTAGCGCGGATCAACTTGTACCCAATGGTATCTCGACCCGCCTTGAGCGGGCAGAATCTGTCCGCCCGCTTTCGGCTTCGAGTTGGAGCCGGGTGCATCCGTTTTGCATCGTTGTCACAGAATCCTGCCGGAATACTACAACTACGCACAGATGCACGGTATCCAAGGACCTGAAGCACTTCCGCTTGCACGAGCCTTTATTTGCCCAGCGTCCCTGACCTGAAATGAGCGGGGCATCTCGTTGAGGGTCACATGCACATGTATAGTCAAGACTCACATGGGCCTACCGAGCGCTGTGCGCATCTCTATTTTGAGCGCATTTATCGATATTTATAAATTAGCATAGCACGTTGGAGCCATTTCGTTAAAGTCTCGAGCTAGCGGCGCTGCACACAAATTTAAAAATAAAATATTTAGATTATAGCTGGCACCTAGGGTATGCTCCGTATCGACGGGCCGACATCTATAATAAAAAAATCTAATATAACAGTGTTAATAGCCCCACAATCAGTAAGCTAGCCGTGTCACTCTGTAGGTTAAATTCACTGCCATACGATGTATTAGCTCTCTTGGTCCTGATCTAGTTTGACCGCTGATCGATCTCATTCAAAAAATAGAGTTCTGGCCACAAGCTAGCCTATATGATAGCTTAGATTTCTTGACCATCCATGCGACGTGACCGGACTCAGCCGGGCAGTACACTCTTTCGCCCAACTTGAAAAAGTACGCTGTCAGTGTTTCATTTCGATCGGCTTGAGCTAGTATGAGAATTCAGCTATCGAAATTCCGAGAACTACCTGCTCAATTCCGATCATTAAATGAAAAGTGTAATCCGTGTGTCTTGTTTTCCACTATGGAACTAATAAGATGATTTGTCGTTGAGAAGTGCGGACGCTAGTTATAAGCACAACGTCCGAGTATATGCCTTCAACCCACAGGTCTTGGAGCCTTGCTTGAGACTTCACCGCAGTGAATCAAAGAGACTGGTGACATGCATGGTGTAACTGCTGACAAATCGATTGGAGTTAGCGGTTCTCCCACGATCTGGGGTCGTCGAACCTGAAGTTCAGATCGAGCAATGATCACATGCCACAAAACATTTCCTTGAGGCTTAGACCAGAGAAGTCACTCGGCAACCGTCGCAGTTCATATCTTTGCATCTTCATTTGCTCCGAGCTTCGCTCTCCGTGACTCTGGTCTCCCCAGTATCCGAATTGGACACGCTATCCAAGGCCATCCAATAGATTATAAGCCTCTCGCTAGGCTTGTCGTTTCACTCAAACCTTACTCGAGGATCTACTCCTCCATCACAACGTCGTCGCTATCATCATCTTCGCTCTTTCTCTCGTCGTCACTCTTATCCAACTTCTCCGCCTCCATCTCCACATCACTCTCATCACTTCTCTCCACCTCAGTCTCCTCCTCTCGCTTCAATCGTCCATTTTCAAATGTACTTTGACCCTTCTCCTGGACCTTCTTGAAAGGAATAGTCCGTGGCACCAGATCGGTCAGGAAATTGAGCTGGTCAACACCAGAAACGGCATTGGCGAAATCCACGTAGTTTAGCTTCTTCCGTTTGTCTCCACGCGCCAAAAACATGCTCTGCTCGGTGAAATATTTCACAAACATCTCCGTGGCAACGGCCGTCGCGTAGACAGCGCTACTACTGATTGCAACAATATCATCGTCCTGCTTGACAATTCGTTTGACCCTGGCTAGCGGTAGACTCTTTTCACTCATTTTGACACGTCTGGTTGTGGTCGCGTTATTTTTACGCGCCGCCCAGTATACTAAACGCGCGGATGTGCGGCTGGACACGTGACTCTAATAAAGTATTTCTGCTTATAAATTCCATCGATATGCATGTTCGTATTCTCATCGTATCCTTTTGTATACGAACCGGCGAAGGCGTCGGCCAGACAACCCCCCGCCTCTAATGCGTAAACAATGTCTCCCCCTGCACTTACATAGCCTTCCCTTCCCAGCTTACCCCCGGCACCAAAGGGCTATGCTGCGCGTGACGTCAATGCACGGATCAAAGTTCGCTGAATTAGGGTCTTGAGCGGAAAATAACGGCTTTGATCACGTGGAGCCAGTCGTCTGGCTCGTTCGCTTCGGCACTCATTAGACTATCTTCAATACCTCAACATGTCGACATCGACCTCACACACAAACGATCTTCCTCTGACGAAATATTGCGACCTTTGCGGGGCAGAGAATTACCGCTGGGAAACAATATGTAGGAAGCCAAACTGCGGAGGAAGAAGGTTTCTCTATATCATGAAATGTGCGTATATGAGGTTCGGGCGTATCGGGCATACTAACATAGGACGTACCGCGACAGCGGACATATTAAACTTTAGATCTAGGCAATGTATCATCTCAAATTCCCCTCTCATCCCAATATTCCACTGAACTAGCTACGGTATCCGTGCAATCGTCGCGGTGGGCTGGAATACCGTACATACCGTCTTTCAAATTTTAGCATTGGTAAAACCACTGTTGATATGGATTCAGCTCCGGCCTTGTGTCACTAGTAATCTTCACATAATGACCCCGACACGCGGTATGACACTCAATCGTTATAACTTTTTGATTAGTTTCACCACACGCGCGTGCATTGGCGTACGTAGAGATATCAATCATCAAATTTAATCAGACTATATATCAAAATCAGATATATGGGGCTCCATGTAGTACATTGTACAATTAATCAAATGAGCACCATCAACGCCTGCCTAGTCAATTGAATTAAATGCTACAAGGAGCGAAAATTTCTCAGCCATCCGACCGCATATTTTTCGCATAACATGTTATGTGATTTGTTGCCAATCATGCAATATGGTGGGGATCGATGCCTGACAGTTCTACCTTCAAGGTGCTAGCGCCACCCAAATTACGAAGGCCCGATCAAACCTCCTGCTCCCCTGTCCTCCTGGTCTCCTGATGACTAACACTGTTAGTTACCCTGATTGCGTTCGTTACTGACCCGGCACAGCGTGAGGCTCGCTTCGTATTCATGCGGCTGCAGCTTGGCGAACGTTGCGGCATCCCAAGGGCAAAATACGAGGCGGAACCGCCGGTAAAGGGACGGCATAACATGTCACATAAGAATAAGCAGGATACATCGTCCATTACAACGCATCACGTGACCAGATGACGTTAGATCTGCATTACCCGGATTCCGATGAGACAGGCCGAGCACTCTCTTAAAGCCTCTAGCACGGTGAATTGAATAACATGTGCGGAATAGAACATTGGCTGTGATGTATTTCGAGTTGAGAAGATGTGATACTCT